>SNQJ01S0054724.1:16984-30915 GCA_010110895.2 Picea sitchensis
TTGAGCCCTTACTTCTTCTAACTTAAGAAAAACGTTAATCCGACTTTCCAAGGGAGGACAATCTTCTTCTTGCACCTTCTGCGATAACTGTAGAGATGGAAGAAGGACATGTGGTGGGAGAATCGATACCTTACCGTAAATGAGAAAAAAGGGGGAATTACCAACAACAGTTTTAGGAGTTACCCTATCAGCCCAGATTGCGTTAAATAGTGCATTATGTCAGTTTTTGTGGTTTTCGGAGACCATTCTCTTGATGATCTTGATCACGTTTTTATTAGTTTATTCCGCCAAACTATTTCCTTGAGGGTAATAGCTAGCAGAGTATTTTAATTTTATTCCTTTTTCTAGAGAAAAATCACTCATTTCGAGAGATGAAAAATAGAAAGCATTATCAAATATTAGGCATTCAGGAATACCAAAATGAGTGATAATATTTGAATTCAGGAAGGATATTACCTGGATGGTGTTTACAACTTTTAATGGTGCAGCCTCGGACCATTGGGTGAAATATTCTGTGGCTGTTATGATGTATTTATGTTGCTGCGAGGATGTAGGGTTGATTGGGCCTATAATATCGAGGCCCCATTGCTGAAAAGGGGAGTCTACCGAAACTGGTTGCAGTAGGAATGCTGACTTCTGTACTCGTCCAGATGCCTTTTGACAAATTACACACTTGCGACATAAGGCATGGACGTCTTTGAAAATGGTAGGCCAATAATAACCTGCTCTTAATACTTTGTGGGGAGTGGTGTCTCCATTGAAATGCCCACTAGCTTCCCATGCATGTAATTCCAATAAGACTTTTTCTGCTTCATCCTTTTCAAGACAACGCATAAGTATTCCATCAAAATTTTGGTGAAACAAAATACCATTTACCAACTGAAAAGAAGTAGATTTTAATCTCAGTGCTCTCCTCTTTTTTGGATCAAGGTGATGGGGAGATGATCCGTGTATAAGATAAAAATTGATGTCATCATATCAAGGACTATTAAGGTTTTGTGTACAACAGATTTGATTTTGATTGTACTGATCTTGAGTTAACATATCAGTTTCATTTTTTTGTCGTATAGCTGAATCAACAACCAATTTACATAAACCTTGGCCTCTAAAAATTCATGTTGGGGTAATCTCTATGTCATATTCTTGTAAGGACGTGACCCAGTTTGCCCTTTTTTCACCCAGTTCTTTATGTACTAACAAGTTTCTGATAGCAGGGTAAGGGACAATTATTTTCATCCTAGATTTTAGAAGGTAAGATCGAAAGTGTTTTATTTCTTTAAAAATAGCATAAGCTTACTGATCCACTGCTGGGTAATTAAGTTCTGCTCCCTTAAAGGCTGAGCTCATAAAGGCAATTGGGACTTCGGTTTTTCCTGCATTCTTCTGGGTTAGGATAGAAACATAAGATCGATTAGAGGCAAACATGTAGAGAGTGAAGTCTCGCAAAAAAACAGGGCTCATTAGAGAAGGAGCGTCTACTATAGCCTTTTATTGAGTCAAAAGCATGCCTTTTTAAAGGTCCCCAATGGTACTGTACATCCTTTTTTATTAAATTTTGTAATGGTTTGACCATTTCTGAAAAGCTAGGGATGAACCTCCTAATAAAGTTTATCTGACCTAAGAAAGATTGCATGTACTTTTTGGAAGAGGGAGGGGGCAGTTTTGAAATGAATTGGGTCCTTTCAGGGTCAATAATCATCCCTTCATTTGATACAATGAATCCAAGGAGCTTACCTTGTTCTACTGCAAAGAAAAAAAAATTAGGATTTAAGGAAATACAGTACTTACGACATCGCTGTAGAAAAAATCTTAGATGAGCTAGATGATCTCCTTTATTCTTTGAGAAGACATTGACATCGTTTAGATAAACTACTACAGATTGATTGATTAAGCCGCGGAAAGGGATATCCATCGCTCTCTGAAAGGTGGCACTGACATTTATGAGACCAAAGGGCATTTTCCTATAAACGTAGGTACCCCATGGAGTACAGAAAGTGGTTTTGAGCTGATCTAGGGGGGACATAAGGATTTGGTTATACCCTAAAAAAACATCCAACAACGATAATATTTTAGAACCAGATACTTGTTGAAGTATCTGGTCCATGGGAGGATCAGGGTAGTTGTCTTTATCAGACGCTCAGTTTAAATTTCGAAAATTGACACATAGTCAGATTTCACCACTCTTCTTCCTTATAGGAACAAGATTAGAGACCCACTGTGTATGTCTTACTGGGAAGATTATTTTAGCATTCAAGAGTTTGTTTAGTTCTTTCTTGACTATCGGTTCAAGTTTTGGGTGCATCTTTCTTAACTTCTATTGAAACAGTTGGGTCTAGGGTTTCGTTAGAATAATGTGTTGTATGATGTTAGGATGAAAGGTCTTTAGGTCATCGTATGTCCAAGAAAATACATCTTTAAATTCCTTAAACAACTTAATAAATGCTATATTTTCTTGCCCAGAACATCCCAACCCCAAATTGATGCACTGTGGGTTATCTTTAGTTCCTAAATTTACTTTTTCATGTGTCAAGGAAGAACTATTCGTTTTACAATTCACTAATTTTCTGAATTTATCGTGAAGACCATAAAATTTTTCTAATCTAACCACAGATTTTGGGATAGAGTTTACCATATCCAATGTAGACTCTGGGGATCTTGGATCTAGTATTACCGTAAAATCGTGAAGGTTTTCATCGTGGGTACCTACGTCGATAACTGCGCCTTGGAAAGTCTCTTCCATGTGCAGAAAAATGATGATCTGTTGATCGTCATTGAAGATTCTCCAAATTGTGATGTTGTCCAGAACAGATGGTCTGAACAACAACTCGACATAAAATGCATTGGGAGAAAGGCCTTCTGCAGGATTTTTTTTTGAGATGACATTAGCTAACAAATCAACCTCAGAATTATTCAATCTTGGAATAGAATTAATGTTAAACACAGAAAATTTGTTCATTAAATTCCATACCTCAGTCTGATAGCTTTTCAGGTGTGGAGATAAACAGTGGATGGAATTTTTTACCTGTCTAACCATAATTTTTGAATCACCAAAGACAGTAAAATTCTGAATCCTCAAATCTAGTTCTTTTCTGAGACCTTGTAGGAATGCCTCGTATTCGGCCGTATTGTTTGTGCATTCAAATTCTAACCGGAAAGCAATCAAATTTTTGTTACCTACTGGATCAATGAGCATGCACCCTACACCAACTCCTTCCTTAGATTTAGATCCATCAAAGTAAATATAACAGATTTGATTTTCGTCAGGTGCATGTGACCACTGGGAGAAGGTTGTTGACTGTGTGCATGTCATAATTTCAGATTGTTGTTCCGGATTAGTAATGGTAGAAGTTTCATCCATGAAGTTGCTGAAAAAAGTGTCCATCCCCTGTATTTTAGGTGAATTGGCAGAAGCAGTGAATGGTTCATTTGGATCATTTAAATTAGTTACTATGAACTTAAGATAACACTCATGATTTACCTTGATTCTGTTAGGCTTTCCATTCTTGGGAAGCCACAAGTGAGACCAATCCGTTGAAAAATAACCATGTAGCTGTTCAGACCAATCTCTACTTAAAAACAAGCCATAAAATTTGGGGATATCAACAACAATAATATCAATAACTTGATGGACTTTAGGATTAGATGACAATTTGATAAGCACATTTTTTAATTCACCGATTACTTTAACACTAGTTTGATCAAGTTGAATAATTTTCAGGCTGGAAGGTTGGACTTCGGCATTAATTTTTTGGCAGACAGACCAAGGCATTACGTTTGACGATGCACCTGAATCTACCATACAGTTATGTACATTCCTATTGAAAATTTCAAAAGTCAACAAAAAGGATGGGACATTTCTGCGAGTATTAACCACAAAAGTTTGTTGTTTTTTAGTCGCAACCCCTGAAACTAGTTTATCTACATTTGTTACACTTTTTACAACAAGGTCTCTTTTATCAAAAGAGTCTAGTGTCGTTTTGACAGAGACCTTTTGAGGTGTTTTGGGGTTGTTTTCAGCAACTTTGTTGCTGTTCGGATTGTTGTTTTTGCTGTTTTCTGCAATATTTTGTAGCATATTTTGCAGAAGAAAAGGGAATTTCAATAATTCGTAAACATAAATATTAGCTCTAAGTTTTTTGAGATCCTCAATCAAATCATACTCTAAAATTTAGGCTGCTGAATTCTGTTTAGTTTCAATTGATTTAGACTTTTTTTGAGGTGCATTAGTTCCGATTTCAGAAGAAGATTTATTTGTTGTCTTGCTCCTGGTATTGTAAGGATGCACTGTTTTTAAATTAGCTTGAAAAATGTTATCCAAAAAATGCTCGAAAATGTTGGGAGATGATTCATTCTCTTCCACTATCTCTTGTTCAACCACATCTCCAGGAATCTCGGGAGGAATCAAGTTATCATGTGCCTCTAGAATCATCTGAATAGAAAACTATAAGCTTTCTAGATTTAGGCCTTTGGAATTTGAGTTAGGCTGGTTTGTGGGAAAAAGGCTTTCTAAAAGGGGGTTTGTAAGGCCCTTTCCTTGAGGAAGCTTCTTCAACTGATCTTCTCAAATCTATAACCTGATTAGACAACTTCTGAACGACCTTCTATAAGTTTTCTAGATCCAAACTATCTGATTGAGTTTTGTTTTGGGGAGCTCTAGGAAGAATTTTGATTTTCTTCTTGGAGGATGAAGTAGTCTCTGCCTTGTTATAGATATTGTCTTTTAGGCTAAGAATATCTTTCTCGATTTGACTTGCCTCTTCAAAGGATTCTAACAATGTGGCTTTCTTGGACCTTTTTACCCAAATGACTATATTTTGATGTAAGGCTTTCATGTAGTATGCGACGATAAGATTTTTGGCAGGCATTGATTCTATGGGGATTTGATTCTTTAATGTCAGGAACCTTTGATTAAAGTCTTTTATCTTTTTTTGGGGGTTCATCTTTAAACTAGAGAGTTCCATGACTAGGACTTCAGAAGATTTGTCATCTCCGAATTTCTCAAGGAAACAGGACTCAAATTTATCCCATGACACAATGGTGTGGGGTTGTTGGGCAAAGTACCAGGTAGAGGCATTGCCTTCAAAGGTGTACAGAAAAAGTCTACATATTACGTCTTTGTGTTCAACACTATGGAGCCTAATGGATAGCATGAATTTTTTGATATGATCCTCAACAATCTGCTTGGAATCTAGGTCAAATTTAGGGAGCCATTTCTCCGGATGTTTAGGCAAAGGATGTTGGGGCCCAGGTATGGCCACTGCATCTTGATCGAGCCAAGGTCTAACGGGATTGTTTAGATTGGCCATAGGTGTGGGTGGTGTCGAAGGCTGAGATGAATAACTACCTTCGTCTGATGATTCTTCTCCAAAATAAGAAGGAGATGAAGGGGGTGGTGATGGTGGAATACCATATCCTCTTGTTGCAGGAGTGAGGATGTGATCTGGATCCGTAGGGTTTAGGGTAAGATCAGTACCTTCAAGTTGCTCCCTGATATCAGAGAAGTCTAATGGTTGGTTCAAAGGCTGACCTGGTTGTTTGATACGGGCCAAGGCATTGTGCAACCTTATGAGGGATTGATGAACAATTTCTTGTACGTCGGCCCCTGGGGGGTTTGGAGTTACTGGTTCAACAGTGATCCGTGTATTGTCGTTTGATGTGGTTGTTGTTTGAGGGACAATGTTGTCGTCATAATAACTTCTAGTTACTATAGGTGAGTGGGTAGGTGGGGGAGGAGTCTTGCGACCTCCATGTGCCATTAATAGTATTCAAGCCCTCCTTCTAGCGCCATTTGTTTACGGGTGAAATTGGCCACTCGTCAACTGGAAGAGTGAATTCGGTATGGGGTTGTCTAATTAACCCAAGACGTTTGGATTAATTCACTCTGACGGGTTTAATGGCTCAGTTGGCCAATCTAAAGTTCTAAAGAAAGTGAAAAAAAACTAAAAGAAATCCAATAACTTACTAAATAATAATCACTAAAATATATATGTACATCTAAATATATATGCATACAATTTATCCAATTAATACTTATATAATAGTTCTATTTATCATATATACAACATATACAAATAATAAGTTTTAATATGAACTCATAGAAAATCAAATGTTTAATGATTCTTTCGATGAAAGTAATAAAGAAAGCGAAAATACTATTTGTTTTTTGGTTTGTTTTCTTGTTTGTATGCATCCATAAAATCAAATATTAAACTACTTAATTAAATAGAAAGATATAGATAGTGAAAATTATACTATATATAAATACTTCTATAATAAGCAAGCAAATGAAATAAAAGAACAGACTAACCTATTAATGCATCCAACGTCTGTATAATAGAGAATATCCAACCACCTTATCCGAGAAGTAAACCTGCAACGAATCTTAAGATTGCTCCAAATAGATGTGAAACAATATGCTGGAAGCTGAGTTTCGATAACAAAACGTATAATGGAGATAGTCACAGTGATATTGTGATTTACAATAACTACATTGAGATAAATCTTGCTGTAAGAACTTGTATTTAAACATTCAATAGAAAATTAGAGATAAATCTCATAATTTGAATTGAATCGATGATCACCCTATATTGTATATGAAACATGACATATGGATAACATGTAAAAATGAATTATTTCAACTCATAATAAATAATGAAGACAAAATAAATCACCATCTATTATCACATCGAAATAAACAGAACTTAAACTAAGACATCATACACAAAAGCTAAAGTTGTAATATGCATTCTGTTCCATTCAAGTCTGTGTGTAATTGTCCATACTCCAGCCCTAGGCCAAGATGCCTTTGTTTACAAAATGATAGGTTTATAAAGGCCTCAGGAAAGATAACTGTTTCTGTTCCTGAGATCAAATATTTATTTCAAAAATAAAGGGGGATGCAACCATCTTGATCCTACTAAATCCTACAAAACTAACAATAGTTCATTTATGTTCATTCAAAATACATCATAGATATGACCGGAAGGTCTCAAGAGTGCCTCAAATCAATTTTGAAATCATAGATCCTTGAATATCATGAAATAAAAGAGAAATAGAAAGATTTCAGATATATTTTCTGTCATTAATTTACACAATTCGAATTAACATAACTGGCTACATAATCTTGCGATTCTGTAGCTAGTTATTTCAGTAAATGAAATCTCATTTTATTTAATGAATAAAATAGACTAAAATAATGAAATATAGTTTATTCAACAAAACAAATAATCTAAATTAAGAGTGAAAACAAACATGCTATTAATTTAAGAGATCATACCTCTAACCATGAAATCAAATCGTATCATGAAACCTTGGAATTTACAATGGCTGTAGCAGCCTCAACATTTTTAAATATCACACGACCTGTGGTCTTCATACATTTTTCCTTTCCTTGAATAACCGACTCAAGCCTCAAGTTTTCTCTCATTAAAACATCGACTTGATCTTTTAAAACCTTGACCCATGACTGTAGAATTGGGATATCAGTATAATATCTATCAATCCATGATAGACAGACCTCACACTTTTATTGTGTGGCATTTGCATTAGAACAAACAAGATTGTGGACCAGAGAGCCCTCCATATGGATAGTATATTTATTGCAAAGCTTGACACCAGGAAACTCTGGATTGTCTTTCAAACAAGGAGGTAAATTATCTACAAAGTTATAGGGTCGGTCAGGGTGTGGCCCGAATGACAAAGGGTCTTCCTCTGCAAGGAATTTGTCGATTTCAGAGTCCGAGCTTTCGTTAACCTCGATCATGTTGATTGTGTTTGCATGAGAATTTGTCTTATTACAAAGACTCCGCGATATCAATCTCCCAACCCTTTTGTTCTTAAAATTTATATCAACATTGCTTTTAGATTTCTTCCCTGTAGGTTTCTTTAAGTTTTTAACACAGTCAGTTGCATGTGTAATCTACTGACAGGCCTGTTGAATGACCTTGGGATCGATCAAGGGTTTTTTGTTAGGGGAAGAGACACAAGTCTAGGTAGGTGAGAGAGATTTCATCGGGTGGACAAGGGTCTCCTCAACCATGAGTTTATCTACCTCACCCATATCAGGGTTACCATAGCCATTTTGGGTTATAAACGAATCCCAGTTGTCATTCTGTGACTCTAATTGATGTATGAGTAGGATTTTAACTAGGCCGTGATGAAAAAGGCTAGAGTCTGACCGATGTTTCTTGTATCTTTTCCCCATTTTATAAAGACTCCTGAGTAAGTAATATGGCATATTCAAAGGGAAACCCATAAAACTCATAAGCAGGCGTAAATGATACAAAAATACAAGCCCGAAATGTCCCTCACATGTAACAAATTGCTTTACCATAGTGAGAAAATCATGCCACCGAGATTTTAGGAATGAAATGGGCATACCTTTATCACATCTTGTTATTTTCCGAGATGTAAATAGCAGGGTCCAAGGAAATTCTTCCACTTTTGTGTTTTTAAACCATTTTTAACTGCTCGTTGGTAACCCTGTGGCTTGACTCAGGAACTCCTCGGTAACCTCCATTTGCAGATCACCAAATTTCGCTCTACAACCATCAAAGGAGAAGGCAAATTCTTGGGCAACCTGTAAATTGAAACCCTGAAACTTCCTAATGAAAACGAGCCAGACACTTCTCTCCAAATATTCTCTGTCATCGTCATATGAGAGCAGGGTTTGGATACCGTTTGGTTCAATTCTGAGGATAGGATCCATACTAGACGCGAGGGTAATCAAACAAACACAACATACAGGGAGGGTTTGTAAAAACAAAATAGAGCCATAACCCTGAGCCCAACAATGAACGTTGTAAAGACTTATATGATGGGATGGACATTTAATTAAAACGCATGCGAAGAAGGTTTGCGAAGCCCAAGGCCATCCTTAGAAATGATGGTAGTTTGCAAATCGTATGCCACCTTTGCATTCAGTACGAGCTAGGACCAAAGCATTAAAACAAAAATAAGTACACGCATCGTGTGTTTGATCACAAATTTTGGGTAAGTCAAAAATCGAAAAATCAAAAGTTTTGTAAAAGAAACGTAGTAAAGAATCAAACCAAAACCATACAAAAAATCAAATCATGGGGGTCCTTTGCTCATAAAACCATCAATCTCTTAAGCATGCTTGGAATTAAAAGGATCAAAACAAAGAGAGTAACATCTTCATGGAAAGGAATCAAAACTCCATAATAAACTATATGAACAATTTTCCTTCAATGAAATTTTAAAACATAATGGTAATCACAGTCACAAGTTTTCATGCTTTCAGTCATGAAAACAAAGCATGAATAGAGAATAGGGAAAAGCGACAAATTACAACTGTCGTGTCAGAAACAGATCATGAAGAGTGATAAAAATTTATGACCCTAGTTAGGCAGCTATACAGATCGTTTAATTGACATAAAAAAGTAAGAAAATCATTGGGCTACCAACAGGGCCCCCATTAGAATCTTGATAATAATGAGCTACAGAAACAACCTTTTCTAATAGTTCCATTCCTTGGCTTTCTTTGAGACAAACTTAAGACATTCACTATAGTATGAGACATTCATTACAAGAGTATATGTCAAAATTTTGAAACGAGCATAGAGATATCAATTTAAACAAAAACATTAATTTTGATCAACTATTTACTTTTGTTTAAATTATGATTATGTGTTATTTCTTTTGCTCATTAGCAAGTTTGACTATTTTGAATAATGGGTTCAACACTTCAACAAATAACATCTTGGTTGGTTTCTCATTTTCATAAAATCATTTGGTGATATTAATTAATTAAATTATTTTTTCATTTTGCGTCTCATTTCAAAATAAAAATAATAATAATAAAAAGAATTATCTATCATTTGTTTGATTTTGTAAAAAAACAGAATTAATATTTTTCTCTTCTCCATTAAATTGAAGCTTCTAGAATTTTAAGATCATATTTGTTTTATCACTCCAGGAAACTCTTCTAGGTTGTATCTCAAAGATGCCTGGTAATTTAACTATTATTGCAATGGTTGACTCAATGATGTATGTGGGGTTGGATCAATATGAATATTTAACTCACTGGATTGTATACACAAGACTATCAAATCTTATTCAAACAGTGCAAGGCCTTCAAGAGCTATTATTAGATAGGTAGCATATCAAATAGAACAGAAACTAATCACACACACACACACACATATATATACATATGATGGGTCAACAAACTAGTATGATTACTTATGATATGGTGAGATGACAGTCACCTATGGACTATGTAAACACAGACAAAGAACAAAGTTCAACTCATAAGCATAAGCAGAAAGGGAGATGAAGATCTGACAATATCAATGAAGGAAGATTGCAAGATGAACATATTATAGAAAGGGTCTCTATTAAAAATGAAACATATTTTAGAACTCAAAATCGAACCATTGGTTCCTCAAAATTTTATGGCTTTATAGCCTTTACATTAGATATCCAGATCCTAGAAAACTGGATCAGATTTACTTGAAATAGAAAGTAAAAAACTGATAAAAGAGAATAGGAAAAGATCCTATAAAGTAGGTCAACTGCTTATCTCTAATTATCTTCATATATTCATGATCTTCAACAACTGCAAGGATCTTCATGAGTTGATAGATGATTTGAATATGCCACCTTTGGCAAAAAGACAATTTTTTGCCAAAATAAGGTAGCAAACTCAATCTTCTCCTCTTGATGGAACACTTTAAAACTGGAACAAAAACCCAATAATGATGCAATTAATTATTATCTATTATTATAAATCGTCCTCATGGTATTCAGATCAAGGAAACTCGGATATGTGCAAAAATTGTAGCTTGCTGCCCCGTTCTGTGCTTTTGGTGGCTGGGAAAAGACAAAAATATGCTCCTTTAATATTGAACTATATCTCTCAAATAAAAACATCTGGGTACAAACTGAAAGAGGATTTTTTTTATATTGGTTTGTTGTAATAAAAAACCTCTCTCAGGTCTTTGAGATTTGATTTCATTTTCCTGGGATCTGTATTTCAAAAACATGTGTCAAACAGGGAAATTCTGAGATCCGAAAATTAGGGCTCAGAGATGAATTCAATTCTCCCAATATATGACACCTGTAGGAAAAATGAGAGAGGTTATTGTTCTTCGACATGCTAGAAACAAAAATCTCCATCTTTTTTTCAAAAATATTCTCTAGACGCTTAGAATCATCATTTGAAAATGATGACTTACATAGTAAAAACATACTTTTCTGCACTTTCGGTGGCTAAGAGAGCCTCGAATTTCGCGTTTAAGCCACCGAAAGTTGAGGATTTCAGTGGATTAGAAGCCCTTTTGGAAAGGCACTTAGCCATAGAAACCTAAGTTTTGACTTTTTTTGAAATAAAAACCAAATCCAATGTTTTTCAATCTTTATTACAAACATAAGGCTCTAAAAAATGAACCTTATAAAATTTAGAAATGTATTTTTCAATGACTTCCTATCACCTAAATAAACAAATTTGACTGGTTTATTTTAGGAGATAACATCTAGCTCCTATTGGGGAAGAAACGTCCCTACGAGGTTTCAAGAACCTAGCAAACCTGGTGCCTTTAGCGTTGGGCATGGAGTCATCTGGCGTTTATGGTTGGGAACCTCCCTGTGAGGTTTCCAAGAACCTAGCAGACCTTGTGCCTTTAGCATTGGGCATGGAGTCATATGGGCTTTACAACTGATCTTTTTTGAACTTGTAGTCTACCTGTAGCCTGCTTTGCTTATTCATGAAATCAATCAACTGAAAAAGACTACTTTCTCATAAACAAACTTATTCCCCTACTCCTACTCTAACCAAATCTTCATTCGGGTTAGGTAAAGGATGATTTCCATAAAAACCATCCAAGTAATTTTAATACTGAAGAAATCTCTTCTTTATCACTAATCAATAAATAATGTTTGACATGAAACAATAGTGATAAGAAGTCTTTCGGGAAACCATACTTACCCAGAAACAATGGCAAGCTAAAGAAATCTGAAACTTTCAAGCTTTCTGAAAATTATAACTCTATGAATGTTGCCCCCAGATCCTTCAAAAGAAGATAAGAAACATGCTACTCCTCAGGAAACAATTGCACATCTCAGGAAGCCTCTTGCTCATCCATAACTGTTCCTCTACAAGAATACTGATAATCTTCTTGTCCTTTTGAGATCAACTTGTAATCATCAAAAACTACAATTTCTTCATCAAAATAATGTTCAAAAGGGGATAACGAAACATGGTTTACATCATATGGATTAGAATCAGCTAAGAACATATAATGTCCTATGCAATCATTAGTTATCATAGGATCTTCCTGATTTACAAACTGATCATAAACTTCACATGTATAATTGTCTCTAGAATACTCTGCATATACTGAAGAATCTGATTCTGAATCTGAAATATACTCACTTTTGGGCTGATGTTCCATATTTGTTTCATACTCACTTATTTCTTGCCTTGAATATAAAATGTACTGACAATATTTTTTCTCTTGTGCATACAGTTCTTCAAAGTCAGCCTGCTCTCAGATACTTCTGGAAGCATGAATGTTCTCCTCCACCTCTTGAGCATATTCAAACAAACTCCTTAGAGATGAAGACCTTCTTTCTAACAAAAGAAGGGAAATTTCTGAATACAAACTCATAACATAATATATCATGGCACTTGTCTCTGTAGGCCAGATCTCCAAAGTCATGTCATGATAGTTGCTAAAAAACTTTGGATTGAAAACTGACAAAGCTTCGTTTTCCTCTCTCTTCAAAGCATAAAAGTTAGCGAGATACAAATCAAGAGATTTTTTCTCACCCAAATGCTTCAAAAAGGCATTTGATTACTCGATCCAAGAGCCAATAGAATCAAATCTCAGACTTTTAAACCATGCAACAACATCTCTGATAAAAGACTTGGAGAAAAATCTCATGATCACATCTTCATGAACAATCTCAAATTGCTCAACAAAATCCTCAAAGGATTCTAAGTGCCTCTCAGCTGAAACTTGATTATCTCCAGAAAACTGGGGAAGATATCCATAACAATCAAGAGGGTAAGGATTAAGGAGATAGGGAAACCTTAAAGGTTTGAACATCTTCATCCTGATATTAATTTGAAAAGTAGTAGGATGATTATGAGAACTAACATGTTGATGACAAGGTTCAACAGTAATTCCACAAGGTGATGAGCTATGGATAGGGTTTGAGTTAGTTATGACCTCTGTATGGTTACATGGATGATCAGATTCAAGGGGGATTTGAATACAATGATCATCTTTATGAATAGGCTGAGGTATAGTTATTGAATCAACATCTACAATATAAGTAGTATGTAGATCTTCTTCTTCTAAAGACATATATATACAATAAGGATGATGATTTTCTGAATATACAAAACAAAAAATGATTCTTTTTACATGCGAAGGGAAAAGCATGAACGAGATGATAAAGAAAAACAATAGTTCATGAAGCAAACTAATGAACTGATACCTGGATTTGAAATTCGACTCCTTCATTTTCTATCAACTGGATCTTTCCTAGTGGAGTCTTATTAAACTCGAATGGATCAAGAAAATAGAAGGCTCTGTAAATCTTCCCTAGCAGCAGGGCTAGATTTTCTTCCCCTTTTACAAACAAGTCTTGGAGAACATACTCTACTACAAGTAAACAGGTATGAGTATAGGAGTAGAGTTTTTTCTGGTTTTGTTTGCAAATAATTCAGAGAAGAGGAGTAGTCCTCTTCCGAGGTAGATTGTTCAACTTATTTCCCTAAACTATTTACAAAAATATTCTCAGGAAAAGGATTTATAATAGCAGAATCTAATGAAGGCTCATCACCCTTTGCATTCTCTGATTCAACTACAGTTTTCTGAGAACAAGAAGCTTCAATAGAAGTAGACTTGATGGAAGGTGTTCTAGGTACAAATAAAGGAGTAGTATCTCTTGAGATACATGAT
>SNQJ01S0054724.1:30920-61709 GCA_010110895.2 Picea sitchensis
AAGCCACAGTTCTTCAATGGAGTCTCCAAATAGAAGATTACAACCAATGAAATGTATAGGCTTTGTCTATCATCAAAGTTGGATCTATGTCATCTCCCAAGGAAACTGAGCTTCAATCTCCTCTCCCTGGCAATGACGCCAATTTGTTATCACTCTAGAAAACTTTTCTAGGTTGTATCTCAAAGATGCCTGGTAACTTAACTATTCTTGCAATGGTTCACTCAATGTTTTATGTGGGGTTGGATCAAGATGAATATCTAACTCACTGGATTGTATACTCAAGACTATCTAATCTTATTCAAATAGTGTCAGGCCTTCAAGAGTTATTATCAGATAGGTAACATATCAAATAGNATATATATAAAACAATACATATGATGGCTCAACAAACTATTATGAATACTTATGAACCTTTGCTCACTAATCAGATGGTGTGATGACAGTCACCTATGGACTATGTAAACACAGACAAAGAACAGAGTTCAACTTAGAAGCATAAGCAGAAAGGGAGAAGAAGATCTGACAATATCAATGAAGGAAGCTTGCAGGATGAATATATTATAGAAAGGGTCTCTATTACAAATGCAACATAGTTTAGAACTCAAAATTGAACAATTGGTTCCTCAAAAGTTTATGGCTTTATAGCCTTTACATCAGATATCTAGATCCTAGAAAACTGGATTAGATTTACTTGAAATAGAAAGTCAAAAACTGATACAAGAGAATAGGAAAAGATCCTATAAAGTAGTTCAACTCCTTATCTCTAATGATCTTCATATATTCATGATCTTCGACAACTACATGGATCTTCATGAGTTGATATATAATTTGAATTTGCCACCTTTGCCAAAAATAATTTTTTTGCCAAACTAAGGTAGCAAACTCAATCTTCTCCTCTTGTTGGCACCCTTTAAAACTAGAACATAAGCCCAATAATTATTCCATTAATTATTATCTATCCTCATGTCATTCAGATCAAGGAAACTCAGATCTGTGCAAAAATAGTAGCTTTCTGCCTTGTTTTGTGCTTTTGGTGGCTGGGAAAAGACAAAAATATGTTGCTTTAATATTGAACTATATCTCTCAAATCAAAACAATTGGGTACAAAATGGACAAGTTTTTTGTATATTGGTTTGTTGTAATAAAAATCCTCTCTTGGTTCTTTGAAATTTGTTTTCATTTTCCCGGTATCTGCATTTCAAAAACATGTGTCAAACCGGGAAATTATGAGATCCGAAAATTAGGGCTCAAAGATGAATTTGATTCTCCCAATATATGACACCTGTAGGAAAAATGAGAGAGGTTATTGTTCTTTGACATGTTAGCAACAAAAAAGTCCTCCCTTTTCTCAAAAAGATTCTCCAGTCGCTCAGAATCATCATTTGAAAATGATGACTCGGCACAGTAAAAACATACTTTTCTACACTTTTGGTGGCTAAGAGAGCCTCGAATTTTGCGTTTAAGCCACCAAAAGCTGAGGCTTTCGGTGGCTTAGAATCCCTTTTGGAAAGGCACTTAGCCACCGAAACCTGAGTTTTGACTTTTTTGAAATAAAAACCAAATCCAATGTTTTTCAATCTTTATTACAAACATAAGGCTCTCAAAAATGAACCTTACAAAATTTAGAAATGTATTTTTCAATGACTTACTATCACCTAAATAAACAAATTTGACTGGTTTATTTTAGGAGATAACAATTTGAAAGGAAATTATAAACAATGTTTGTTTAGAACTTATAGTTAGTATAAATTGATTTTTGATTTTATTGTTCTAGATTTTGTTTTATTCACAATTTTCAGGTTATTGATTTAGGTTTCTTTTTGTTTCACAGGTTTCTATTATCAGTTATTTGGTACGGATCTGATCATGGATTTATTTTATTATCTAAATACATTCAAGATGATTGATCCAAAAATAATATTGGATTGCTGCAAATAAATTTATGTGCAACAACAGATAAAATTTGGAAATGCCTCAAGAACAGAGACACAATTTTGCTGGATTGATTGTAGCCAAAACGTGAAGAATCTGAAGCAACAGTGGAAAACCCATATCCCAAATGGACCCATTTAGCTTCTTCATAGAAATTTTCCCAAACAAATGCACGATTTGAGAGATATTTGTGTCTCTTTATGAAGCAAATTTCAGGTGGGGAAAATTATTGGTGACGCCCAGACTGTTCATTCATTGTATAAATATATGAGAAAGTTCAGAGCCATGGGGAGAGAGGAAATTGAGAGGAGGATTTTTATCCTTTCTCTTTTGTATATTGTTTATTTTGTAAACATTTCTTCTATTCAAATGGAGTAACGGATGGTTAGAATCTTTGGGAGAATTGACGAGTATTTTCAAAGAAGAATATGGAATTCCAGGTTGCTTAATGGCTTTTATCCTGTGAGTAAAATGGTTTTATTTTCATTATAATATATTCATATTCTTTGAATAATTGATTATGCATTGATTTAAATTAGTTTTATTCTTTTTTATCAATACATGGTTAATTGATATCATTTATGTATTAATTTTTTCAATCTTTAAGTGTCTATTATTCCAAAAATTCTTCCACGACTACAGTATGGACATGTAATTTTGGGAATTGATATGTGAAAACAATTCACCGTTGGCTTTAGACCTGTGTGAGATACTATTATGGTTGATTTAGCTCTAGCCTTGTCATCATATGGTGTTTCATATTGTTAAATATTTAGATGTTGTCCATAATTTGTCGTTCCATTTTGTATGTACAATCAATCGATCATTTGATTATTGTTGAATTTATTTCTAATGTTAAATGATGGATAATATCAATACTCAACATTGAGTTTTCTTTCGTTCTTAAATATTGATTATCTTAAGATCACATGATTTTTAATTAGTTGTCTTCCTGATGTTATTAATTTACTCCAAATATCAAACACTTCTTTGAATTTATTCTGGAAGTACTAGTATTGTTCTATTATAGGTTTCCCTTAAAAGAAGGATAAATAGGGGCTCAAACAACACAGAGAGATAAACTCAGTTTTTCTTATCAGCAACAGGTTAGTGTGTGTGTTATTTTATTAATTATTTATTAATGAAACAATGATTGCATTAATTAGCTTTTGACTATTACTGTGTCATTGTTTCAATTGTATTTGCTTAGTATTTATTAGTTTTAAATCTTTAAACATTCAAAAAACAAAAAAGATTTATGTTCTTTCTTTATCTTAGTTAGAAACACTATTACGAACATTCATTTCACAAGATTTCAAGTAAACCTTGCAAATTGTATATAGATTCTTTATAATCATTTGTATATTCACGTTTCTATTTGAACACTTGTAATTAGTATCTAAATTGTTAGAATCATATCTTTAGATTAGTTTGTTTCTTTAATTGTTTTTAGGATCTTAGTTGGTTAATAATGGAGCCATTAAACCCACCAGGTCATTTCATACTAAACGGCTTGGGTTAATTAGACAACCCCGATCCATATCTGACCTTCCAGTTGATGGTGTGTCATTTATGCCCATCAACAAGTCCCCAAATACAAATCTCATCAAGATCATCAAGAAGATGTTTTCCCAAAACAAGAAAGCATGGGATTCTCACCTAAATTATGTAGCTTGGGCTAATAGAGTAAGCATAAAGAGTTCTATTGGAACTTCTCCTTTTCAACTGGTATATATAATGGAGGTTATTTTTCCTATCCAAATCAGTATCCTTGTGATTAAACTTATACAAGATGAGAAGGAAGAATATGATGATATACATAGAAGAATAATCTAGCTGATCGAAGTCCAACATGTAAGAGAGAAGGTCCAGATAAAGTCCCAATATCACCAAGCAAGGTTGAAATTTTTTTTGACAAGAGGACTAAGGAAAGAAATTCCATGGTAGGTGACCTAGTCCTAAAGTGGGATGCTCGAAGAGAAGTTAAAGGGAGACATGGAAAATTTGGCAACCCCTTTCTTGGACCCTTCCAAGTTGTAGCATCTCAAGAGAATAATACATATGAATTGACTCAATTGGATGGAGAGTTGTTTGGGGCTCTTATAAATGGAAGGTTCCTCAAGAATAATTTGCAGTACTGAATGTTGCAAATCTTCTCACCTTGTACATAAATAAATATTTTTTGTTTCTTTCCATGTATTTTTAATTTTACTTCATTCATCATTTATTACAGAAGAAAGTAGTTAGGGTTCTAGAATTGTATGTTTTTGAGCAATTTTTCTTCACCAAGTAGATCAATTTTTAGGTGCATGGGGGGACTATTATTTTAAAGAAGACCCCAAAACCCAACAAAATAACGCACTTGGTATACATTTCTCAATAGACCAAAGGGGTATGATGTCCCCATCAAAGCCGATGTTAGTACTAGATTTGAACCTAGCCCTAATATGCATGTTGGTCAAGGTTGTAAGGATGTAATTGGAATTTGGGAGAAACAGAGGCTAAAGGAGATCTTATAGAGCTCCTAGAGCGAAAGAACTAGTTTAATTTCAAGCATCCTAGAGAAATCAACAGAAAAATCATGCCTTAAGGGCCCACGGATAAATTTCAAGTGCTTGGGCACTTATCATGAGATAAAATAGGGTTAATTGTGCCCTTCAAAGGCTTAATCCCTTGTCAAACAAAGGTTATATCATAAGATCAGATCCTAAGAATAAATATCTAGAGAATACGTAGGCTCGATCATCCAACAGTTGCAAGAAAGCCTGATCTATGACAGACGAACGATGTCGCATCAGAACGTTGCATGAGAGATAACATGCATATGGGGTGCGACGATGATTTTAGGAACCATGTGTTAAGAAGTGAATAGTGTCGCTTGAAAATAATATGGAGGGATAAACCACTATCATTGGGTCACACTAGTGGTATTCTGGTTTCTCATAGCCACTTGTCCAATCATTATCATTGCACATATTTCCACCCATTCAATGACACCTGGATTCGATGCAGCAGTCCATCTAGGAAACTCATGAGATCCAAAGACAACTTGGCATGCCAATAGAGAACTTGTTAGAGCCATTCCAAGGCTTCCACATGTATAAAGAGGGCCCATTGGGGTTTCTAGTGACTATATCAAACTCAACTACACATAGGCTGATCCCAGAGCCATCTAAGTTCCAACATGGACCTATAGGAAGCGACCATCTATTTTTGGAACTGTGATGACATTAAAATGACATCAATCAAAATTTTGTGCCTCCACCCAAACTTTCAAAGGAATTAGGCCATTGGGAAGGTAATGTATGTTCGTAAAAAGGCAGGAGGAAGAATATCTCAAGCAAGTGATGGATACAATGAATGCCTACCAAATCAGTTAGAGATGATATGATGCATAACAAGACATTTGGCCTCATGTCTATGTCCTTTCACCAATCATCATGTTGTTATCTCCAGCTATTGGCGCAAGCCTATTTTGGGGAGAAACAAGTCTATTTCTAGGAACAGACCTATTTTGGGAAAATAAGACTATTTTTGGACCACGCGCAATAGGGGGAGGAAACGAAACATGCGAAAGAAGGAAAAACAGTGTGGAATGCATGAAGATAGACCTAGCCATGTTAGGGTTAGGATTTTGGACATGAATGTAATGGATATAAGCCAACAGAGTAGTATAAATAAATACCTAGGAAGTATAGAAGAGGTTGGTCATTGGTTGATTAGTCAAGGAGATAGAGTGATTGGTCTAAGTAAGCTAGTTTTGAGGGTTAGATCACAGGTTGTAGAGCCTGGTGTGGTCTAATATACCTAACAGAGGGTACTTAACCTCCTTTTTAATTGTAAACCTAAAGAATTAAATGCGCACAATGCATATTTTGCAGAAAGAAGAATAAAGAGTAGAAGAGATAGATCTTTGTGGATGTATCCCCGAGGGGGTGAACCATGGTAAATCTACTTTGTTTATGTGTCATGAATGGATATTTTACTGTTATGTTGTTTATCAGTTAAGAATGAATGGTTAAGTTGATTATGACAACATGAATGCATATTTTAGTGAATGAATGAACACCATATTTAGATGAATTAATGAATTATGTTAATGTATGAGGAAAAGGATTAGAATACTATCCCAATCCCTTCCTTGAACACAAACACTTGAGTATTGAGGTCTCCCATAAATCTATCTCAGGTGAGAATGCATTGTGCACTTTGTGCACAATGTTTCCTTTTGGTTTACCAGGAGGTTCGATAGTTTGAGGGTTTTGTTGGAAAACCTTGAGATTAGAACCCGAATCATCCAAAGAATCCAACAAATGGTTACAGATCCTTGGGGAGAACTTCAAACCTGAAACAAAGAAGTGGCAATACTAGTACCTTTTCTAGGTATCTAAGCGACATGTAGGAAAATATATCCAATAGATGGCGAATAACTCCCGAAGTGGTCACGCAATACCAAGGGATAGCCAAATTCAAGGCTACGCGACACAATATGTGGATCCAAGGATCCATACAAGGAATGTCTGCAACTACAAGGAATGGATGCAACTTCGATACTGCGTCAGAATAAAAGAAATATATTTGGCTATCAAGGACTATGCGGGTGACTGGAAAGTCCCAGTTATAAGTAAGGAAATACCTATGGGTAAGGGAATTGAAGTAGGCCCATTACAGACATCCACAAGAGGATGTACAATGGAAAATAAGCCATCCCAGACAAAGAATCCAGATCTAAAACCAGGGACACAAAAAAAGGATAGCGCATGAAATACCAATGGGAAGGTAGGAAAGAAGGACAATGTTCCTGTGCTGGAAGAACAAGCAAGGGGGACATAGATAGACAAGAAACCCCAACAATGATGGTCCAAAAAGACACTGGAACATAAAAAGGGTCGGTAATACAAACAGGGGGGAACGCAAGAAGGCCAAGGAACACAAGGACATCCCATAATACACAATTACCATGGATGATGCAAAGTTGGTGACCAAAAGGGTTCAGGATCAAGCGGCTAAAGAATACGAGGAAGCCAATAACCAACAGGAAAGGATAATGCAAGAATTGATGAGAATTAAGCAGTTCCTAGAATGGATACAAGATTCCCAAACACAATATCAAGGAAAGGTACCAACGCAATGATCGACAGAGGAAGGGGAAAAACTGTGTAGGGCACTGAAGACACAATACAAATCATAGTGCAAGGACGCCCAACCTTCCATGTTAGAAAAGAGATGTTGTAGCTAGAGGAAGAATTGGCACAAACACCACTTAAGGAGGTGGCACAAGTAGAGGTGGTGTTAGCGAAGATACCAACAAAAGAACTGTATGGATTACAAGTCGATGTCACGCAGGAGATACAGTCACGTGCCAAGGCTGATGCGATAGAGATAACAGTCTCCAAATATGGTAATGAAGCACTACAACTGGTACTATAAAAGGTCAATATGGAGACACAGGAGGAGAAGTAGCGTGTTGATAACCTTGAAAATAAGTTGCAAGACATCTTCAAGAGAATTCTAGACAACATGCCAACAATGTACAGAAGCACAAAAGAAAAGATACAGATCATTGCACAAATGATTGATGGGTATAGGTAGGAGATAGAGGAGTTGAAGGAAAAAATTACCCCTACGGCTCCTCCTGAAGTCACATCTAAAAAAGAG
The DNA here is from genome assembly GCA_010110895.2 of Picea sitchensis. Classification (NCBI taxonomy): domain Eukaryota; kingdom Viridiplantae; phylum Streptophyta; class Pinopsida; order Pinales; family Pinaceae; genus Picea; species Picea sitchensis. The sequence continues at coordinate 38,511 of SNQJ01S0054724.1, forward strand.
CATCAGGAATCCCTACAAATAGATATGATCGAAAGAGAAACCAAGGAAGTCACATAACTCTTTGAAAAGATTGTGCATATCTGGACTAGTCTTGAGGAAGACGACAAGGTCCAATAGTTGGATCAATAGGAAGAGAAGGTCAACAATGCAATGATGGATTTGAAGCTATGATACAAGGCCATGATAATCAATAAAATATTGAAATGGATGTACGATATGAATAACCTACAAATAAAACTCAAAACTACACAGAAAAATAAGCTGGAAAGGCAGGATCAATTGGAACCACTCCAGGAGAAAGAAGTGCAAATAATTGCAGAAATGGAGGTGGAAAATACAAGGATGGCACACGTCGATGTAGAGAGTGTAGAGTTTTTGAAGGAAGCTATTACAATGTGCATGGTAGAGGAGCTCACAGAGAAAGTTCCGCAAGAAAAATCCAAATGGGAGGAACTAGAAGGGAAGTTCCATGACTTGGAGAAGGCTGTGCAGGGAGTGCACACCACATGAGTGGCTTGGTACAAGCCACATGTCAATGTTTAGGGCTTGTTAGTAGGTCTATTTTAGAGAGAAAGAAGTCTATTTCTAGGCACAAACCTATTTTGGGAAAATAAGCCTATTTTTGGAGCACATGCAATAGGGGGTAGAAAAGAAGCATGCAGAAGGAGGAAAAGTAGTGTGGAACACATGCAGAAAGACCTATACATGTTAGGCTTAGGGTTTTAGACATGAATTTAATGGATATAATCCATTAGTGTAATATAAATAAAGACCTAGGAGGTCTAGGAGAGGTTCGTCAGTTGGTCATTGATTGATTAACAAGGAGATAGAGTGATTTTTCTAAGTAAGCTAGTTTTGAGAGTTAGAGCATAAGATGTCGAGCTTGGTGTGGTCTAGTCCACATCACAGAGGGTACTTGTTGTCCTTTTTTATTGTAAACCTGAATAATGTAATGTGTGAAGCGCAAATTTTGCAGAACGATGAATAAAGAGCAAAAGAGATAGATCTTTGTGGACGTAGACCTAGGGGGATGAACCATGGTAAATCTCTTGTGTTTATGTGTCATGAATGGATATTTTACTTTCATGTTGTTTATCATTTAAGAATGAATGGTTAAGTTGATTATGACAACATGCATGCATAGTTTAACCAATGAATGAACACTAGATTTAGATGAATGAATGAATAATATTGATGTATGAGGAAAAGGATGAAAATACAATCCCAATTCCTTCCTTGAATGAAAAAACCTGAGTATTGCAGTCCCCCATAAATCTATCTCAGGTGAGACTGCGTTATGCACTCTTTACGCAACATTTCCTTCTGTTTTACCAGGAGGGTCGATAGTTTGGGGGTGTTGTTGGAAACCTTTGAGATCATAACCTGGGTCAACCCAAGAATCCAAAACCAGTCAATAGAGGATGGTAATCATCATACACCCACAAAATTATAAGATATCAGAATATCACATCGGGTGTAGAAAATCATTTTTCCCCACTGGCTATCTTTGCAAGCATGTGTCTAGTTATATAAGATAAATCCAAACAAACAAAGAAAAACCAATCTGCGAGTAATTTTCTTTCTAAAGGTGAGTTACTAATATTCCATGTGTCAGAGATGATGGCCCACCTACAAAATCCCTCCGCACAGGAGAATATAATCAACCATGTTTTCTATATTCGTCAAGAGAGTGCATTCTACATTTCATGAAGGAGAGAGTATCCTTCTCTAGTATTATTATCCCATATCTGAGAACTTAAGGACATTTCAGAATCTACCCTAAGGTGAAGTTGTATAAATTGACCAACTCTCGGTAGAATCTTGAGATAGAGGATTTGAAGAGTTGCTCAATGGTACTTTACATTAATGAGTGGTGGGTTTTGAGAGGAAATAGTTAGACGTCATTTCAGCCAGCCAATGATCTCAACTGCCTATAGGTTGAGAAGGTCTAGTGCAACAAAAAAAGGTCAAGTTAATATATCCAGAAGAATCTAGACAGAACCTCAATTGGAAAAAGAGAACACACCCAACATTGAAATCAAGAGGTTAACTCTGGTGGTAAAAATTTATTTTTACCCAGTAAAAGTTGGTTATAAATCAATTAGAAAACCAGACATGGTATCAAGAATATGAAAATCATTATTCATTTTCAAGAAGTAGTATTGGATTAGATGAACAATTTTCTCACAAATGAAAGGCCTATAAATAAACATAAGGAGATCATTTTTAGGGTCGACACTTTGGGGAATTTAATATTTTCTTACAACCAGAGTTGTTTGATCACAATCCTCAGGCACATATAGATAATTAAGGATGCATGATTCATGAGATTCATCCCTTGTGTTATTTTTCAGCCTGTCATTTCTCTGTTTGTGCATGTTCTCTTGTAAAAACCACCCCTCTCATTTTGGTTTCTTGTATCATATCTCCATTAATAAAATCTCAAGCAATAAGTTATATGACATGTTCAATGTTATTGTTTGTTGTATGCTTATGATACTAAAGTGATTTTCTCTTAACAATGACCACTTCTTGTCAGTTCTTCATATTTTTAATGATGTGCAGAGGGTACCTCCAAGGATCTAAATATTTGAATAATTTAATTGTTTGATGCATGTTTTAACAATTTTTTATGTGTTAGAACTGCTGAATTCTTAATTGTTGACCACGTTATTCCAATTTCATACGATATAATATTCATTCTCTGCAATTCCTTATACTCTTATCTTGTATTTCTTCTAATTCACCATTTTCTCACTCTTAAACCAAATTTTATTAAACACTTGTAGAAAAATTCCTTATGGATTTGAAGGTTTTAATATATGGACCGAGACTATTTGAGGAATGAGAGTTTTATGAGAGAGAGAGAGAGAGAGAGAGAGAGAGAGAGAGAGAGAGAGAGAGAATTACCCATTTTTTTCATAATTGTATTTACCGCAAGCATGGATTTAAGGCTCACCATAAGTCTTATCCCTTGTGGTGCCTCAACATCATTCCATTGATATCTTGGAAACATCTCGAGGGATAACACACACTTTTTCCTATAGGCTCGAGTTTTGCAATATCATTTTCTTCATTTGTTTAAACCACATGTATTTATGTTTTCATAATAGGGAATTTTCTTTTTTTAGTTGTTCATTTTCATCTTTTAAACTATCATTTTTATCCATCACCCTTATACTTTTTTTTATTATACATTCATTCTCAGTTTTGATGAACCTTTCTAGGAATTCCAATTCTTGAACCTCATTTTTTAACTTCATAACTTGTTCCTTGTTTTTCTTTAATTGGGAGGTTACAATCAAGGTCGACAGAGTGACTGAATCTTCATTTGGTTTTGAAGGTTCATATCCCACATTGTTGGTGTTTTTAGGTATATCATTTTTCTCAAAATACATATATGTAGGTAACTCTTCCTTATTAATGCTATTGGTTGGATAAAATTCTTTGTTGTTGACATAGTAGGGGCCTCCTTCCATCATTTCAATACTTTCAAAACAATCATAGAAATCTTGTTGAGATTCATCCATCTCAAGAGTTGATATAGATTTTGGTTATGAGACTTGAAATTTTTGTTTTCTTATAGGTTTTTCCAAAAAAAGATTCATTTTTTCATTTCTCCTTTGATCCTCTTGAAGTTTTTTAGCTGTAGATCTAGTTGTTCTGGGATGAGGTATCAAATCTGTAGTTGTATTTTCTTTGACACTATTTTTTCCATGTTTATCCTTTTTAATCCATGAGATTGCAAGGATTTTTCAAACCCCCTCTGCATCCTCAAGTGTATGATTCATTATATTTTCAGTTTCACTCAATGACATTACTTTAGTAGTTCCTTGAGGCAATCTAGCTATAAAAATTCCTATGGTGTTTTGGTCCTCAAAACCATTCGCCATTATGAATTCAACCCATTTGATTTTGCATTTTTGAAGCTCATACTTGACTAATTTTAGCTAAGCCATGATGATAATTATACCTTTCAACATTCTATTTCTACTTCTGGAGAGCCTTTGACATTTTAGTTAAATAACTTAACAAGAAATAAGGAATATTTAGAACATTTTCCCCTTTCAAATGTAATAAAATTATGATATGATAAATGGAAAATCAATATAAAGCATCCTTCACATGTTACATATTTATGAATTAGAAAAGCTAGGTATTTCCATGGATCCCTCAACCAAACCCTGGGTAACCCTGCAACCCAATTAGGTTTCTGTCTATTTCTTATGATGAATGGATTCCATGCTCTCAAATCAATGGATTTGTTCATAAACCATTTCTCACATGTTTGAAGAAGTCCTAGAATTTGAGATAAAGAGTTTTTTGTTGGGAATTTTGATCCATTCTTTCATGTTTCCTTCTTAACGATGGGGAGTTTATACATAGGGTTTGTCTAGAGTTGTCCAACAAAACCCCCAGAGAATTGGCATATCAATCCTCGACCAAGGTCAAGGAATTTATCACTGAGATGCAGAGAGGATAACAAAGACCATAAAGTATTATGATAGGGATGAAGGATAAACACATGAAGGTTCATTGGGATTAACACCCATGCAACTCATATCCAACAAATTAAAAAAACACACACACATATTCAACTCATACATGATAGACATAATAGATCATAACTGTCACATATTTATTATTAGAGTCATTCCATCATAAAAGAGGTATATGTTGCACATAACAGATACATATGATAGCCATATAAATTCATATATACTCTATAAAAATCCTTAGAATTGAAACACACTATGAAATGTATCTTTTCTCAAAACTCAAACATATGACAGATACATAAGTATATTCAAAAGAATTAAAATATTACAATAGGATCAGAGCAAGCTCGATATTCAGGACTCTGCGACTCTTTTCTAATGAACCATCTAGATAGCCTCATTTATCATGTCACTTCTCCCTTTCATAGCTTTCTCTTCTCAGGAGCATTGTCTCTTTATTCTCTTCTTCACTTGCTTGACTGACAAAACTGCTTCACATGCTTCTAGCACCTACCTACAGTTCACATAACCTTCAGGAATCAAGGTGATATTAACTGCCCTACCAACTCAACGTTTGTGATATCAATGATTGTTAAGCCCTAATATTGGCTCATTACCCCTCAATTGGGGCATATTATATTAGTAATTTTATTTTATTTATGTCAGCTTTAGGCCATTAGTTGTAATTATACCTCCTAGTCTCCTATATATACCAAGGAGACATTTTCATTTTCCTCCTGTCTCTATATATACCAAGGAGACATTTTCATTTTGAATCATCTTATACACTTGAACATTTATGGGGTAAAAGGAGGCTCTCAAAGAGGCTTATTATTTGAAATTACTCCCTTTCAAGGCATTGAGTACTTTTCCTCGAGGATTTATATATGTTGCATTTATATTTGGTTCTTAACATGGTAATCGTGAGTCAAAGACTTGGGGTTTCACGCTACATCCGAGACACCTTAGAATTTCACTATAACTTTTTTTCTATGATGTTTCAGAAGGAACGTCTTTGAGGGTATTTAGTAGACATATCAACATACGTTGGGTTCAAAATTCATCGAGGTCAGATATTTTCTCAAGATATAGCCTGCATAAGATAGGGTTCTGTAATCATATTGAATTGAGGCATTATGAATTTTCGCCATAATTTTTTTATAATGTTTCAGACCATGAACTTCAGAGGATATTTACATAAATTGCGTATCTTTGGTAAAAATTTCATTTGGCCATCTTAAATTTGTAGATACACTTCGTAAGATAGGGTATCCGACTAGTCCTATCGGGACTAGTCTCAAGAAGGTGTTCCGTAAAACAATCATGGGGTTCCTAGAGTATCCAAATTGTGGGACTAGTTTCATTGGATCGTGGACGCTCTATAGTATTTGGCGAAGTTTCAGAATTTTATATCAATTATTTTGTGCGGGGCACACTATACAAGTGAGATCTCCCGAAAGGCCAAAATTCTGCAAGTTGTGGGGAAGTTACCATAAATTCCACTTGGCACATCCTAATTTTGATCGACTGGTATCAGAGAATAAATATCATAGAAATACATAAAGAAAGTTTCATACCCATAAAGGATGAAAATTGGGAGATAACAAAAGAAATATTGTCTAGCGTAACCACCAAAATCAAGGTTGAAAATTGATACTTGGCCAACATGCCACCCAAAGGGAACTTCTACACCAAATAAGCCTCTAGAAAACTTCTACTGGACTTGATGAAGGTGAAGAAATGCGTAGGGACATAAAATGAACTACAAAATAAGGACATGGATTCAATGGAAGCTAAGTTGGATACTAAGATGGATTCAATGGAAGCTAAGTTGGATAGCTACTAAGATATATGGATTAAAAGGGGAGATCATGGAAGTATTGAAAATTTCATAACAGAAGACACCCGAAAGTGAAAAATGCATCCCATGAAATTCATGATGAGGACAAGGAAGGTGAATCAAGAATGGAGAAAACTCCAACTTTGGTTTGAGCCACCAACCAAGTTCCTAAGATTGGATATGAGTAAGTTTGATGGCGAAGGACCCAATCACATGGATATTTCTGATGGAGCACATTTTGATCTCCATAATGTGTCACATACACAAAAGGTATGAAATTGCTTCTTTACATTTAGAACCTAATCAATTTGTATGAGATCGCATGGATTTGTTCTTGCAAATCACTCATCACTTGACAATTTTCACGGAAGAAATGATATTTCACTATGAGTATGCAAGGAACAATTACCTTCTTTAGCCAATTGGATAAATCTTAAGCAAAGGGTTCAAGACGCACATTGAGAACTTCCAAACACCTAATATAAAGGTAATCGATATTTCTCAGATGAGCACTTGATTGATGTATTCATAGGAACTTTGGGATAATATTCAACATGAGGTTCACTCTTTGGGAACCCAAATCATTGAGAATGCATTTAAGGTGGCAAGAAATGTTGAAAGTAAAAATATGGCTATGGCTACTAGAAGCGACCAATCCTAACATCTAAGTAGAGAGAACAATGTTCTTCTTCAAAACACCTCAATCTACAAGGCTGACACCTCAACACCGAGGAAAGAAAAGCAAAAAGGTTATGCTTTAATTGTGACAACAGTACGCAAGGGACATAAGCGTGGTGAGAAGAAATTATTCTTACATAGATTTCAGAAGAGGAAGAAGAAGAAGAACAAAGAACCATCTCAAGATGAAAATGAAAAAGCAATTTCGTCTGAAGAGATAACTCAATAATAATATCATGTAATGCATCATCGAATTAGCACTCCTCAAACCCTAAAGATCTAAGGATACATAAAAATAAAAAGGTAATAGTCCCAATTGATTTTGGCAAAGATTCATAATTTCATTCACTATTATATAGCCAAATATTCCTCAATTGCTTTGTTTATCCAAATCACTGAAGTTTCAAGTAATGATTGCATGGAGGAACTATCAATTGTCAGAAAATGAAATAAGATCAATCTTACCATAGGGAATATGTAATGAATAGATTTCTATATCCATGGGTGGTGTAGGATGTTGTACTAGGAATCCAATGTTACAATCATTAGAAACAACATTTTAATTTTCATGAAATTTTCATTGGAAGGAAAAAGAAATTGAGTTAAGAGGTATCGAGGGAACCCGGTAAGGTGATAAGCCTTAACGGCATGACACAAAAATTATTGAAAAGGGCATCATAATTATTGCATAACCATGCTCACTAGATGTTCAAACATCTAAGCCATCTATTCCTCAAGATTCCAAAGGATCATTGATACATTCCAAAGTATTTGAAGATATTCCCAGTCTTTCCACCCACTGAAATCATGATCATGAAATTCACCTAATTCCCTCGAGTGTTCCTCCTAACATCATGCCATTGCATACCCCATTTCAAAAGAGGAAATTGAGCCAGCATGGTTGAAGAAATGTTAGAGGCCGGGCATTATTAGACCTAGCCAAATTTCTTACTGCACCCTCGGTAATGGTATTCAAGAAAGATAGCTCATGCAGCCTATGTCCGTATTATAGAGAGCTTCAACAAGATCACTATTAAAGATAAGTTTCCATTCCCTTCATTGATGAACTGTTGGGATGAACTACATGGAGCAACCATTTCACAAAATTGATTCTCCGTTCAGGGTATCATCGATCGTATGAAGGAAACAGATATCCCAAAACAACATTCAACTCATGAAGGCCATTATGAATTTTTGGTCATGCCTTTTGGCCTTACAAATGCACCTTCCACATTCCAGTTGGGTTGATGAATTCTATTTTCAAACCCTTCCTTCAAAAAAATTTTGTTAGCATTTTTGATGATATACTAATCTATAGCAAGTCTTGGGAGGATCATGTGACATGCTGACAAGGTGCTACAACTTACTAAAGGATCAACAACTATATGCCAAACCATCCAAATGTTTCTTTGGATTAAAGGAGGTAGAGTATTTTGTCATATTGTATCTCATGAAGGTGTCAAGGTCCTAACAAGATTAATGCCATGATGGACCTGGCCGATTCCCAAAAAATTAAAGAATTTTAGAGGATTTTTGGGTTTGGATGTTACTAACAAGAAGTTTGTTCAAACTATGGAAGAATAGCAACACTTTAACAACACTAACTAAGAAGGATCCATTTTCATGGACTCCAAGAGGCAACTAAATCTTTGAACAAATTAAAGAGGTGATGTAAAGCTCTGTCTGAATACCCGTGACTTCACAAAAACCTTTATTGTGGAATGTGCATGCCTTGGGAAATGGAAATTGGAATTGGTGCTATCCTAATACAAGAAGGAAGGCCCCTCGATTTTGAAAGTCGACCACTCAAAGGAAAGGACTTGCATAAACCCATTTATGAGAAAGAAACAAGGCAATACTACATGCATTGAAGAAATGGTGTCCTTACCTAATAGGTAGTCACTCAAGGTCAAATGCATCACATTAGTCTTAAATACTTGGAACAAAGATTCATCTTAAGAAGAACAACAAAATGGGTAACCAAGATTGGGTTATGATTTTGAAATCGTCATCAAAAGGGGAAGAAAAATGTTGTGACGTATGCTCTCAAGAAAGGATGAATGTTGAGGCTCCGGCCACTTTCTCTCTGCAGTTATCTCTTGATCATCCAACCGGACAGATACAGAAGCAAGGGATGAATGGAAGAATGACAAAAAGTGTGGACTCTCATTCAAAGGTTGCAAAGCAGGATTCCAAGGCATCAAATACATTTGGTTATGGAAAATGATTCACTATGGTACAAAGATCACTTATATTTCTATGTAAGAACTCCTAACCCAAACAAAAGGTACTATTGAATGCAACACCTTCCGTGAGGGCACTCGGGATTTTCGAAACTTTACCATAGAGTCAAGAAGGATTTTTTTTTTTGGGATGGCCTAAAATTGATGTTCAAAGGTCTCAAGGGCGTCATCGTTTGGTTTGCCAACAAAATAAGGTGGAAACAATAACACCTGTGCCTTATACCATTATCCATCCCAAGCCGGGAGGAGGTTTTCATGGATTTCACCACAGGGTTACCAAAGTCCAAGGAAAGAGTGTCATCATGGTGGACTGATAGACTCCAATTGGCACACACACTTTTGTGCACTCTCTCATTCCTTCAAAGTTAGTACAATTGCCACCACATTCATGGAGACAGCTCAAAAGCTACATGGTAGCCCAAAGATTATTGTAAGTGATAGAGATCCCATCTCACCTAACATTTTTGGACAGAATTATTTTCTGTTTGGGTACTCAATCACCTACCATCCTATCATCCTCAACTGATGGACAACAAACCAAAATAGTGAACAACAAATTCTCGAAGGATACCTTCATTACTTTGTCTTGATACAAACAAACACAATGGTTCAAATGGTGACCCCTTGGCGTAATGGTGGTATAACACTTCCTTCTCGTATACCGCGAACAAAATGACACTACTTTATGGCACTTCTTCTTTATGGATATCACCCTCCTTCCTTCACTTATTTTCTAAAAGAAAATCTAAGGTTCAAGCAAAGGAAGATCACATCGAGAATCAATAACAAGTTCTCCAAATCTTAAAGGACAACCTGACCATGGCACAAAATCGCATGAAACAACAAGCAGATCAACATCGTAGTGAAAGAAGTTTTGAAGTAGGGTATTGGGTATTTTTAAGACTACAACCATACAAACAGATGTCCCTCAAGCAAGCTAAGAAGGATAATAAATTATCACCAAAGTACTATGGCCCTTATAAGGTGTTTCAAAAGATTGGTACTATGGCATACAAATTGGAGTTGCTTGCATCTTCATGAGTACACCCAGTTTTCCATGTTTGATGCTTAAAGAAGGTTATAGGTGACAAGATCCCAGTTCAAACTATATTTCCAGAACTTGACGAGGAAGGAAAAATAATATTGGAGCCTGAAGCCATCACTGACACAAGAATTCGCCAGCTGAGGAATAGATCCATTTCAAAGTATCTCATTAAATGGAGGAAACTACCGGTTGAAGATTCCACTTGGGAAGATGAGTCTTTTATACAAAAGCATCCAGAGTTACTCAAGCATTGCAGACAACACTTATCTCAAGGGGAGGGGCATGTTAAGCCCTAATATTGGCTCATTACCATTTAATTGGGGCATATTATATTAGTAATGTTATTTTATCTATGTCGGATTTAGGCCATTAGTTGTAATTATACCTCCTAGTCTCCTATATATATCAAGGAGACATTTCATTTTGAATCATCTTGTACTTGAACAATTAAGTGGGGTAAAAGGAGGTTGCCCCCTCAAAGAGGCTTATTATCTGAAATTATCTCTTTTTCAAGGCGTTGAGTACTTTTTCTGAGGATTTTCTATGCTATATTGATATTTGGTTCTTAACAATGATCCATTATTATTTTGGAAATAATCATTCAAGAGGATTTCAAGATGATTCTTTTCTTGATTCTAGTGTGTGTCTTCTTGATTTATGGCGCATCAAAATTGGGCCTGGTGTGTGTTCAATAATATTTTAGGCATGTTGCACACTATCAAAACTTGGTCTAACATGTGCTCTTTTTCATTAATCGCATATTTCCTTGGGTGTGTACAAAACTATGGAATGAGCCCGCACAACTTCATTTATGTGCACGCGCAAAATTGAACCCAAAACTGAACCCAAAACTTTGGGTGCCAACATGCCCCCCACCACTATTATTTGAATCATCCTTGAGCTAGTTTTTTTACGTTATGAAGGTGGAAATTTTGAATAAGAGAAATAATCATTCTGTAAAATAAGTTGTGTTGATGGTTGAGCCTGAGTAAGAGAAAATCATATATGCAGGTTGTAGCTGCAATTAGACCTAGGTCCTAGAATGAATCATGTAGGACACATGGTTAAAGATGGATTTGGAATGCATTCAACCATATACTCACCATGGAACCTTAACTGTTGTATGTGGAGGAGAATAAGGGATCTATTTAAATCTCACCATAAAAAACTGACCATGAAAAAGAAGTGAGTCTCCATCAAGAGAGGGTATCATTCTCTACTTGTATTTTTGTTCTGGAAGGACCACACCAAGCTAGCTGTCTCGACCTTTATAATGTGAGAGGGTTTAGGATACATGGAGAGATGTGAGAGTAGAGAAGCCATGTGAATTGATAGATGTATTGACCAAAGGCTCACTACTGTAAGGGCTGGATCCATGATGATGGATGAGAGCAGGGCTATTTCCAGACATTGAGTAGGGTCGCTTTCTATCAACAAAGGGGATGTTGCATGAAGATTGTTAAATTAACTTTGGGATGATAGATTTGGTGAACAAATGTGAGTAGAAAACACAGTTCAAGGAACTGTGGGGTACTGAGAAGATATTTTCTAGGAAATAATAAAGAAGTACCTATGTTGAGTAATTAGTGACAACATGACAATATTTGTGAAACTAAAGTGTAGTCTCTTGAGTTTCTCGATAGAACTAGAAATAATAGACTATGAGTAGTTTTTTAAGCCACATCATGATAGGTGGGTGGATACAAATGTAGAATGGTAAGAGAATCAGGGTAAATAGCAATGGAATGATGAAGGAATTCACATATGGAGCTGGTAGGGAATGGGGCATGGGGAATTACTCCAGCGAGAGCATTGGTGGGGGTAATATATATAGAGGGGAGAGGGTGGGGAATATGACAAAGGGTAGAAATAAATATTCGACATGGCATATGGCTTGGAGAACAAATAGAAAGTGGCAACAAAATGTGACTCATGGGGATATCAAGATTATAGATTCCTCATACTGGAGATGCATTTTGGAGAATGTGGTGGTGTAACTTATTGTGTACTTGTGGCATGTGTGAACTACCTAAATGGGGTTACTTTCCCTTCCCATGAATTGAATCACCAGGAAACTCTTCCAAAACCCACATGAATTGACAGACCAAATCCAAACCTTGTCTCTATGTTAAAGCATCAACATGATTTGGAAATATGGAATCCTTGTACAAATTGTCAATCTATCGATTCCATATACATGATTGATGTGAATGATGTGTTCTTCAAATGGTAAACTATGTTGACCATGAGATGTGGTACTTGTTTTAAAACCTACACTAAATCTATTCTACCCATATTCAATACTTAGGTCGGAATTTACATGAAGAATGACCCTTAGGGGTCATAATATACCTTCAACTTGCTTCCATTAATGTGTCCTTTAAGTGGTTGTCCTTGTAGGTTTTCCATATTGGAGGCATTGTTTCACTGATGTAGAGTAGCTAGAAGGTAAGCAACTAGCATAGATGGAGCTTGTCAGGATGGTGTAAATATTTGTTGTCATATAATAATACCAAATATCTAGGCTGGAGAAATTTATGGTGTATGTTATGATCGTGCCATGCCTTTTGTATTTATTTTTCAACCACTTGACTAAAAATAACTATCATTCAGTCTTCCTCTAGTTCTATTATCTCATTTAACCTATGTTGAAGAGACTAATCATCGGTCATCTTGGTGGCTAGGGAAACTTGGAGGCTAGGAACAACAAATTCTAGCGGCATGACCACTTCGTTTCCATAGACAAGTCTAAATGGGGTGTGGTTTGTCATCCTTTTACATGTTGTTTGATAATATCATAGGATTGTGGGGATGCAATGATCCCAGTCATCACATTGCACGTTGCATACTTTTGTTAGAGCATGTTCTAAATTTTTATTAAAAGCCTTCATTGTACCATTGTCTTGAGGGTGATAAGGGGTGCTCTTTTGGTTATGGATCATGAAGTTACTCCCACGTGAGTTGTTGAATGGTTTCATTCAAAAAAATTGACCCCTAGTCACTCATCAATAGCCTTGAACATCTGAATCTGGTGATAACATTTGTTGGCTCGCTAATTTGACATCTTTTGCATTATCAATTGGCCTTGTTCTTGATAATTTTACCTCATCCTTACACTCGTTTATTATGTCTATTACCACATTTACCCATAATTCTGCAGTTAATTTTCTTAACATGATTAATGTTGTTAATTATTAAAATTTCCTTTCTTTTTAATTATTTAGAAAGAACTTAGAATAATCTTGTTGATGAAGGTTTTTGACAATTCAGTTCTAGTACTCGACCTCCATGTTTAACATATATGCACACCTCCATGGCCAAGATGAAGACATGGGTTTTCTTGGAAATACCTCCAATATGGTTTGGTGGTCACTAATTCATGCCCAGGTCACACATGTGGACCTCCAATACATGGTCAAAGATCATGGTCACAATTGTGTCAAAATTAGCAACAGTGACCTTCAAACATGATTTCCAAGCAAGCAAAGAAGAATCTTAAAATTTTGGAACATGGGTTTCTTCCAGAATACCTCCATTTAGTTGACAATAGAGTGATATTTGAAAATATTAAAGGATCTGGGAGATATGGGCATTTTTACAATCTATGTTTTCCCAAATTTATAGTTGTGGCCATATTCTCTAATCTTCCAGATGAATGGGTGTGCCCAACCAACAAGGGAGACTGACTCAAGCTATTATAAACCTTTTTATGTCATGTAAAATAATTTTTAACCTAATCTTGAGCTATTTATGTAACCAATATCCATTAAACCTGAATTAAACAAATATCTTATAAACTAATTATGTCTTCTAAGTTCTTATTTGAGGGGATTAATTTTAATCCACTCCATTGCTCCTCCTTTATATAAACAACCATGGAACAAAGGAGGAGGTGTGTTAGTATTGGGGGATTTGTAAAGAGGATTATTGTAAGGAGGAGGTGAAATTCATGCTCGAGTACTTGTAAACTCTATTTCATTTTAATAATAATCAGTTGTTGATATTTTGTCCCATATCTGAAGTGCTCACTTAGTTTGTAAGTTTTCTACAACATGTGTTGGATTTGGTAGGATCCCCATTCCTCGACATGCATTGTGTTGATTTATTCTCAGTTAGCTAGTAAGTTTGATTTCCATTTCTATATTTGTTAGTTGATTTCCATTTCTCAATTAACTCAAGACATAGATGCAATTGTTCATAACCAAATATCATTCTTGTAATTACATACATTTGGAAGTACAAGAATTCTTGCACTAATCGAGTGAGAGATTGTACTCGAAGCCAGTTAAGTTTAAATTAAATTCATGGTGAATGGATTACAAATTCCTCTATGTTTCCTACAACTTTCAAGATTTATTTTAGTTGACCATAGAATTTGAAGGACTGATCTGATCTAGTTTATAAGTCATCACAGGAACCATTGGGAAATACTGTGGTTTGTGCCAGAACAAAATTTGAGTAACCTTTATCCAGGGATATAACTATGTTGTGTAGTTTGATTTGTCAACATTTATTTGATAGGTCAACAAAGAATATGATCCTGCATTTCCTATGCTTTCACATCAAATCTTATGATCCCTTCAGTTGATGACTGAATGTTTGGAATTTATTACATAGAAATATCCCCGTAACATTCTAAAAAATGAAGCGTGTTGTTGTTTTTGCTATACAATATTTGAATGACACTACTTCATCCCACCTCATGAGGTATTCAGTTGCAATAATGATGTAGCATGCCCCTGTGTGATGCGTGAGAGGATTGATGGGCCCAACAAAATCTATTGCTATTTTTTGAAGGTCTCAAGTGAAATCATAGGGAACAAAGGAATCTCATCTCTACGACAAAGATTTTCAACACATTGATATACATCACAAAATTTGCAGTATTATTTAGAGCCAACCATGAAAGAGGGCCACCAAATCCATGTGTGAAAAACCTTGTGCAATAGCCTTACCGACATTTTGGACTCCAACAATACCTTCATGTGAATCGTATAGAATGGGGTATCATTCATGTTCCAAAGCACACTGATGTAGGATTCCATCTATGCCCAACATTGGTTTGTTGAAAAAATACTTGAGTGCAGAATGATCAGTGAATAATTTGAAAGGGGATCCCAACAAATAGTGGTGAAACTTTTGTAAATAGTATACCATGGCCAAGACCTCGTGCTCGATTGTTGTACAATTCTTTTCAGTATAATATAACTTTCATCTAGAAAAATAGATGGGATGATCGATGTTTCCCTCTCCCGGTTGTGTTAGAACGATTCCCAATGCAATGGATGAAGCATTGATGTGGACATGGAAGAGATTCAACCAATCAAGAAAAACCAAAATGGGTGCAATGACTAGTTTTTCTTTGAGGGTATGCAAGGCTTGTTGGAGTTTTTGTGTCGACTCATACTTAGTATCCTTGCACAACTAATTTTCTAATGGGTCTACAATTTGGGGCACATAATTATGGATGAACCTTCAATAGTATCATGTATGACCCAATTTTGCATGCATTTCTCCAACTAAAGTGGGGGCCACCATATCCAATATGGAAAAAATCTTAGTTGGGTTTACCAACAATCCATCGTTGCACATGATGTGGCCCAACAATATACCAAAGGGTGTACAAACAATGCATTTCTTCAAATTCAAAGATATATGTAGTTGGAGACATCAATATAAAATTATTTGACGAGCTTGCATGTGCTCTTTTAACAAACTGAACATACTACAATCATACATGTATACCTCAAGGAACGTGTGGATAAATTCCTTGAAGGTTGCAACCACTATCCAAGGAAACAATGCAGGGACATTTTTCAAGCCAATGTGCATGACCGTGTATGAAAATGAACCCAATTCAATCACAATGGTGATTGTGGATTGATCTTCCTCTATGATCCAAACTTGATGATATCCTAGTAATCCATATGTGAATGAGTAGGATTTCTAGTCGCCAAAATTTTCTAGCACCTCATCTGTGAAAGGTGTCGGGAAAGAGACATGGACATATGATACATTAAGGCTCCTCTGATCAACACAAATGAAAATATCCATGGTCTTCTTGGGTTGCACTACCATAGGACTAATCCATTAAGACTGCTCAAAATGGACAATAATCCATGCATCCAACATTTGATCTAATTCTTTGTGGACCTTTTCCTTATACTTAGGATTTAAGCAATAAGACATTCTCTTGACCGGTTTGGCATCTGGTTTGAGTTGAATCTTCATAGCTCCAAATGATCCTGCCATTCCTTTGATCTTAGAAAATCTCCAAGGAAACAAGTCCTCATATTCCTTAAGGAGTTCAACAACCTAGGTGATTGTCTCCTATCCCAATAATCTCCAAATATGGCCATTTTGGGTGCTTCTTCAGTACCAATATTATGTTTCTTCATTTTTATCAGACCATTATAGTCTAGAGAGACCATCTATGCTGCCTAAACCTTTAGTATGCACTCTCCTTGTGAATTCTTGATATGGATGTCGTGGGGGTCATCTTCATCAATATTTTCAACATCAATCTTCCAACAATGTACTACTTCTTTCAATTTTTCCACCAGTTGATGATACGAACATACCACCCTAGGTGTGGTTTCTTTTGGTTGTCGATGAACAATAAATTCCTTGATCCGACAAAGTGCCTCTCTTTGAGATGGATATTCTTCTATGAAGCTAAAGGTTGAATGAAATTGGGAACTCATACACTACTACATATTCAAAAAAAACCGAGGAACTATTTTTGATGGTATGGACAAAATTGGTCATACTGACAAAAAATACAAGATAAATATTTCAATTTTTCAATCCCTCCTGAATTCATCAGACTTGAGATGGAAATGGACGTTTTTTACACTTGTAAAGTCTAGGACAATGTGTCTTTATTTCGATGAACCTCTATATTTGTCTCAATACCGACGACACTACTACTAACTGTTTCTCTCTTCAAATGGTTATCCACTATTTGAAAAAATCAACATTGACTTGGTCAACTATTGTCAGAGTTCTGATGGACAAAAAATTATAAACATTTTTCATTTTAGAGATGTTGTGACATTTTTTCTATAACAACGATGGTTCAAAAAGGGTATAAAGTGTTCTTGTCAAGTGAAAAACAGATTTATTTTTATATGTCAATTACATTAGAAAAATATAATAGATATTCTATTACACCCCTCAATTTTATAAGATAATCATCACTATATTTTTGTGGGGAAGAATATCAGAAAATATCAGAGGTGGGAAAAAAAGTAAAGAGGGTCAAAATGGTGACGGTAAATGTTATTTCCCTTGCAAAAGATGTTGTACTACACGTCTTGTAAGAATTTTAATAGCAATATCTAAAAGGCATTGTAGGAGAAATGGGCACATTGATAGGGGATCGAATTAATATCATCTAGTGGTAATTAGATATATATTCATTATCTTTCCTTATATTGATTGTATTTATAAAATTTTAAATTGTTTTAATATTTGTTATACACGCTAATTTTGCATGATTGTTTGTAGTTATAAAGTTAGAATTGCCCCCTAAATTTCTTCAAAATGCACAAAGTAGTAGTAGAAATGATGTTGAACAAGTTGAGGAACATGAAGCGAATAATGAAGATCAAGTTAATGATCCCATGGAAGAAGATGAAAATAATAACATATTTCAATATGATGGGACAAATCAAATGATCCAAGACTTGTTCACTCAGTCGGATGAGAATGGAGAAACTGATGGTATTTATGATGAACCTCTGATAGAAAAGGAAAATAAATGAGTTTATAAAGGCTCAAAAGAAATTATTATCTCTGCTACATTGTTTCTAGTGAACTTAAAGGTTATGAATCATTTGTCGAACACTTGTATGACACATATCCTAAGGTATGTAATATGTTTCATCACATATACATAAAAGGTTGATTTTTTTTCTTTTTTTTTAGTGTTAATTAATGTGTAAAATAATAATGCAATATTTACGATTAATATTCTTTACATTAACTAGTTATTTTCTATGTTTTAGATTGTTATGTGAATTTGTGTTACCATCGTAAAATATTATACCTCCCACATATCGAGATTTACATGCCATTATGAAAGAAATTGGAATGGAGAATCAAATTATAGATGTATGTCCTGATGATCATATTATATATTATGGACAACATGCATCAAAAATAGAATGTACACAATATCATATTAGTGGATATCGAACCGATCAAGTAACAAAAAGGGTGCCTCAAAAGGTTCTTCGTCATATTCCCATAATTACACGTTTGTAGTGATTTCCCAGGTGTGAAAGCATAACACAGTTTATGGATTACCATGCATGAAACAAAAGTGGATATGGTGTTCTTCAAATTCCTGCAGATGGTTGTGCATTTAGGGAAATTGAAGAAAAATGGGCAGAATTTAAAGATGAACCTCGTAATGTTAAGCTTTCATTAGAAGTTGATGGTGTTAATCCATTTAGAGAGATTAAGTATATTTACTCAGTATGGCCTATTTTTGTTATCAACAATAACATTCCTCCTTGGATGTCAATAAAGAGGGAGCACATAATGTTGACAATGATTGTTCGAGGTATTTATTTACATTAATTTTTCGAATGCAACATTTTCATTTTTTGCATAATATCTTTTATTTATTTATTTACTTATATATACATATCATGGTAGTAATTATGTGTAATTTCAAACAATTACGTAATTTACAAGTTAAATATATGAATGTATATATCGCGTCTCTTATCGACGAGCTACTAAATTTATGGGTCGACATCACTATTATGACATCTGTAAACCAATCAGGGAGAAGAAATTTCAATTCCGTGGAATACTTGTATGGACAATTCATGATGCTCAATGAATAACACAATTTTGTGGTATGTAACATTTTGTTGCACTTAAATGCTATATAATTATTTAAATATATCATGCATGTTTTTTAAATAATCACATTGTATAATTGACATTAATCCATCTACTACAGGTCTTCAAAAAAGGGTAAATTTGCATGCCCAATTTGTGGTCCTACGATGAAGTATCACCATTTAAAAAGTTTAGGAAATATGGTGTTTGATGAGTATATGAACTTCCTCCCTAAGAACCATAGGTATCATACTACTGAAAAACATCTTTTCAATGAGAAAGAAGACACTGAATTAAATCTATGAAGAATGAGAGCTCACCTATGGAGGTTGGAATATAAAAAAATTGTCAAGGTACATAATTTCTTTATGTATCACATATGTAATGTTTTGAATTTTTATTTTAATTATTGAATTTATTTTACCGTATTTGATAATTATTGTTGTGATTTTTTTTATGCTTCATCAAGGCCACCATCATGAAGGTATTAATAATGGGCTTCCATGAGGAATGAAATGTTATCCTACTCAATTCATGAGGTTTACATACTATGAGGAGCTAAAAATAGCTCATTTGTTTGATACAATACATATTGGGAAGAATGTGATATAAATGTTATGGTGAATCATAAATGGTAGGAGGGATAAAGAAAAATTGTCAAAATTTGTACTGACATTCAGGAAGCCAATGCAAAGTGTGATCTGATCAAATAGCGATGGAGACTAAAATAACATTCCATGGTTATTAGCAAAGCAACAACGCAATGATGTAAAAGAGTTCATTCAAATAAATGAATTTCCCGGGGGTTTTTCTTCAAACATAAATAATATCTTAATGAAGAAAGGTAAATTTGATGGCGTAAAAACACATGATTGACATACCTTCATTAAGGTAATAATTTTTGTATACATATTTATATATTGGTCGTATACATCTTTTAATATTTTTATGTTTTTTTGTCTACATTGGAAACAAATAACGAATCATTTTTATTGTTACAGTATGTTCTACCTCTATCTCTCCCAAACAACTTTGACAACAATGTTAAACAAGTTATATATGATCTTGGAAAAAACATGAGGTAAGTAGTTGTGATTTATATGTAAACTGTTCTTTCAATTTGTTGTTTTACTTGTAATGTAATATATATTATGATTTGTTGAAACATGTTATTTTCTTGTGTCATGATATATAGATGGTTTTCATTGAAAGTAATCCACCAAGATGATATAAAGTATTAGAAGAGAGAAATTCCTCGACTAATGTGTGAAATGAAAAAGTACCCACCTCCAACATTTTTCAATGCAAAATAACACTACCGGATACACCAAGTTGAGGAGATTGAAATGTGTGGACCTGCACACACAATGTCAATGTGGAGGGTGGAGATGCACTTGAAATCATTGAAGGATTTGGTTAGACAAATAGTATGTCTTGAAAATTCTATAGTGGAGGGATATATGGTATATCAATCCATATTGTATATTATTTAGTATCATCCTAAATTATCAAATCCAACTATGCATGCAATGGATCACATTTGGGATGTGAACTCCATCAAAAACATTTAAGGGGAGCACCTGTTGGGAAAAGGTAGAATGAAGAAAGTGAGAGGTAATTAAACTGTGGAGATTTATAATACATATAACTTTTCATTTTTTGTGTATATGATCATAGATTAATATTTTTTCTTTCATCAATTATTAATATTTACCATGGTTATAACTAATATTTAATATTGGCGAATTATGATTTTTTGATTCAGTTTCTCAAGATTGGGATGCACTAGATTTATACATTGCAAATAATATTGATTGGATAAAGGTATGGATTGAAAGATGTAAACAACATCATGGAGGTAGGTTATGATGGAAACAACTGTCTGAAATGGTTAGAGAAGCTCGTTGTAATGGATATGCCAATGTTACACAGAGGGAAATTGATTTAGCATATGGTTTGAAAGATGGGCATGCAAGAAAATTCACCCATTTTATTCATTTTTTTTATATTATATTAATGTGACTGCATGTGTGTTTTTTTCAGATACTTTCCAAGTTATATAAATATTTTTATTAATTGAAAATGATCTTTTACATGTCTAGCATATTGTAGTAGAAACACCACAAGGCTATGTGGTGCAATGTTTGTAAATTTCACATCTCACAGTTGGATGAAAACAAGAAAATTTTTGATAGTGGGATAACTGAAATATTCTAGGTCACTAATGTTTCCTATAGGAGTGATAGACATCCTCGAGAATCTGAAAATAGATATTACGGGTATTTAGATGATATAATTGAGTGTGACTTTAATTCCTTCAAATTATTTATGTTTGACGCCAAATGGTATACGTTATGAATGCATGAACGTGATGAGGAAAGAAATGTTATTCAACATGCCAATGGATTTTCAATAATTAAAACAATGATGTTTGCAAGAGGGCGTGATCACTATGTTTTTCCAAGACAATGTGAATAGGTCTTTTATTCAAAGGTTCTAGGTGAGAGGGATTGGTCATTTGTTGTTAGATATGATCCAAGAGGAAGGCCGATAAAGTATGTTGTAGAGGAATAAGATGATATTGAAGAAGAAGATGATGTGCCAGAGACAGAGAAGGGATATGGGTCGACACATTAAGAAGACGAAGAAGATGAACCAGACGTAGGAGTCAATGCAGTTCTTGATGATGATGTTGATGAAGATATGCTCAAAAATAACATTGGTGACGATGATGATAACATCACTCCTTTCAACACCATTTTTGAACTGGATGATGTACATATGTTGAGTTGAATGAAGAAGAATATATAGAAGAAGGATGATGCAGATGTTGAGTTGGATGAGGTATGCAACTATATATTTTAATTTGTATGAAATATTCTCTTTAAATAATTTACTTATGTGGTTTAATTACATGTTTTAATTTTTATGCCATTTTTTATATCCTATGTTACATGTTTTTTATTATGTCAAACCTGAAAATAGTGGCCATAAGGTACGTTGTAAACTAAAATTATCATTTACAAACACATAATTTAATTTACCTTAATTAATTTTTGTTTTGGTAGTTTCTATGCATGAATTTTACTATGTTTCTTTTGATTATTTTCTATTTTATAGATTGGGTATTAGGGAATTGAGAGTGATGCGAGGTGGAGGGGAGGGGCAATATGAACTTCCACCTTCACGTTGTTGGCCTTGTTCAATAGAGAAAAAATTATTCTTGAAACCAAGAGAAGCTCATTCATCCTTATACCATCATCATAAATGTCATCATTGTTGTGATAGTATTGCAACAATGAAGTTTCGATGAACATGTTCGTCATTTCTATAGAATATTCGTTGAAACTATCGAAAACATGGGAATTTGGCCCATGATTTTGGTGGCAAGAAGAAGGAACTAAATGACATTTTTATTTAAATAATGATTTCGTACTAATATTCTTTATGGAGCAAAAAAGTACTTAGATGAGAGAAAAAAAAAGACAAGACATAACTGATGAAGCTTGTGAAATTTATCAAGTACTTTTTTATCGTCATTATTGCATTCCCTTGCAGTACTAGATGAGGGGACATGCATATTGAACGAATTTTAAAAGAAACAACTAAAATACATTGTAATGGGACTAGACATGGGCAACAATGACCTGTGAATGGGGCCAACGGTGAAATTTTTTCAAATTGTTTTTGTATGCACTGAAATTTGACATGGATAGACTTTTCACATGCCTTGATGATATGGGAGGGTTTTTAGACTCAAATATGACTCACACACCCAAACTATATATTTGATCTTGTCCTCATTTCATTTGAACTTTAACGGATTAATGCCATGCATGGAACTCCCAACATACCCATCGTCTTGGTCGTGCTCTTTATATTCATCACCTATGTCATTCAAAACCAACATCATTCCAATTAGTCCCATGAGTTTGGTTGAAATATTAAGGCACTAGATGAGATTTTGTATTTAAATAATGATTTCGTACTAATATTCTTTATGGAGCAAAAAAGTACTTAGATGAGAGAAAAAAACAA
>SNQJ01S0054724.1:61719-71957 GCA_010110895.2 Picea sitchensis
GTGGTGACAATGGTGATGAGGATCATGATGATGATGAAAATGATCACGACAATGATGATATGATAATGATCAAAATAATGGCAATCATGATGATATTAACAATGATGATGACGAATATGATGATGATGATGATGATGATTGGGTAAATTATGATGAAGACGATGATGAAGACAACGATGATGACGATGAAGATAATGATGAAAATGATGATGACCATGGAGAAAACAAATATTATGATATCGATGAAAATTTTGGTTATTGTAATGAAAATTTGTTCAAACAATTTTCTTGGTCTCAACTTGCGACAATTTGTTCAAAAAAACCTCAAGGAAAGGCTTAAAACAAAGCCACTTGTATCCAAGAGAAGAGTTGTATTTGTTGGATATTGTATATAAATCTCATTTATATTCTTTTCATTAGGCATGTAAGGTGAGAAACTTGATTTTTGTCCACTAAACTATAAAAAAACTAGCATTTGAAGTCATTAAAGGTGAACATTCCCTTATTGATTCATTTCTTTGATATATGATGATTGTTCCTTTTAAAATGAAGAAAAACTAATCATTGTTCCTTTTATCAATTCCTTTTATGATTATTCCTAAGGGCACTGAAGGGATGCTAACCTAATACCTCCATGGTAAATTTATTAGTATCCAACTAATAGTTTTGAAACTACATTAAAACATCAAGGCAGAGAGGGTTTGGTAGACCTTGTCTCTCCTATATTTGTCTTGAAAAACTAAGTTCATTCTAGGAGAAGAAGTTACACTATTATTCTAATCCAATTTAAGGACATTGGAAACAAAAACTGAAATGAACACACTTTGATCATCAGGGAAACACATCAATCTCTTAAAGTGAATGTTAGTCAGTATATTCAACAAAAGATTTAAATGTTCGACAATGAAACAAAATGAAACCTAAAACTGCAATAGATAAGTTGAATATAAATTAAAATAAAACATGGCACAATTATACCATAACCACAATTAGCAATTTAGAATTGAAGATTTGATTAAAGGTTAGAAAACAAGAAAATGAATTCAACAAACCATCTATTATATTAGATAGCTAAGAAATATGCAACAATTACCTATCAAAAACATATATAACAACACTCACCAATAGTTTTGAATAGAAAATATTGAAACCAAAGCCACGCGCATTGTTTAAAGTATTTTTTGCATTATAACTTTAGAGCTCCAAATTATCCCTATGGTCCTCTTGTTACAAACTAAATACCTATATTTATAGTCTTGTTGGAGTGGTAGTTTGAAATTCTTCATATGCTTAAAATATAACTCCAAGGTTCAAACTATATCGCTTTTGGAAATCCAAAAGGTCAATTGTAGATAAGCCCTAAGTTCTATGTCCAATTTTCTGAATATAAACATTTGCAATTTTTCATGATTTTTGACAAAATATACTCACTAGAAAAACACAAAGGGTTCATCATATAAAACAAGGATATAATCTATAATTGCACTAACAAACATTAACTTCTATCTGAATGTAGTGTGAGAGAAAATGTGACATTCATTATATTGGCTACTAAATGTGCTGGTAGGTAGGGCTTGGGTAGAACATGCATTGGATTTTGTACATACCATGATTGACTAATATTCATATTATTTTTAAGGTTGTGTTATTGGTTTTCCATAGCGGATGAGAATTTGTCAATATACTCGTTGTAGGGCATCTTCTCTTCTCTCAATGAAAAAAAATTTAATCCCTACTATATTGATCAACTTGATCATAAAATAACCAATGTAAATTATTAGGATGCAAAGATAAGCAAGGGGCAAGATAAACCTCACATTTTTTACAATATTCAAAATATAACTATAACTATTTCTATAATATTACAGACCCACATATAAGCTAGGAATTCAAAGAGATATAGTCACATTTTTAAATAAAAGGGAACCTATATGGATGCATTAACATGACACATGAAGGAGATGAATGACTTTGGATAAGAAATGAAAGACACAACACATACCCAAGTGCTTGTTCTAGAAAACCCATGAAAATTGCCACTAATTACTCAAGTGAACACATACCCAAGTGAAATCCTACAATGAGTTCAACCTTTATTTTTATTTCTCATAATCGACCAATTTGAATGTGATGAATACAACATTCTCCGTGGTATCCAACTAAGTAACTACAGTAACAACTTAAAAATAAGGCTCCAAAACAATGTTTAACAACAAAAAATGTGTTTCCTATCACATCTTTCCTTCCTTAGTGCTTAGGTAGGGTTCCCCATTTTTTCCTCTCCTCTTCCCCTTGGTCCTTGGTCACTAGTTTAGATTGATTATATAATTTGAGGAACTTTTTGGGGGCACTCTCTTACTCTATGGGATCGATTTGTAACTCCCTTCACATTTATGTTGTAATTTTGTTGTTTGATTTTAGAATTTTTTGCGTGAGTTGTATTTGGGTCTTGAAACCCTCTGATACTGTCAATGCATGCATCTATTATAACCATGTCAAATTTCAGTGCATACAAGCACAAAATGAAAAACTTTTAACGTTGGTCGCATTCACATGTCACTATGCATAGGGTCAAATTAAAGAATAATTTTCACTAATTACAAGCTTGTAATGGTTCCATTATGAGTACACATAGGTCAAAGATTTCATTTATAGGGCCTATGTGGTGGTTTTAGACCTTGTGCATGGTTTGGGAGTCCTAAAAGCATATTGTATTCCTTAAGACATTTATAGTTCCTCCTCATACCATGTCCATGACTTGGAGAAGCAAAGTTTGAAAAAATTCAATGTTGTCCCCTTTCACTGGTCATTGTTTATGGAAAGTTCCAATGAATATGCTATAGGAATGGATAACATGTTCATTGAAATGGACTCATCACAATACAATGATAACGATGACGATAAATAAAACAATGGATAATTTCATCTCCTTCACAACTAGGTTATAATTTTGTCATTTGATTGTCGAATTATTTGCGTGAGTCGTATTTGAGTCTCGAATCTATCCCATGCCATCAATTCCTTAATTTACTATAACCATGTCAAATTTCAGTGTATACAAGCACAAATTGAAAAAAATTCAACGTTGGCCCCATTCACGGGTCACTCTATGCGGGTTCAAATTAAAGAATAATTTCCACTAATTACAACCTTGTAATGGTGCCATTATGAGTACACATAGGCCAAAGATTTCATTTAGAATGTCTATGTGGTGGTTTTAGACCTTGTGCATGGTTTGGGAGTCTTAAAAGTGTATTTTATTCCTTAATACATTTATATTTCCTCCTCACACCATGTCCGTGACTTGGAGAAGCATAGTTTGAAAAAATTCAATGTTGGCCCCTTTCACTAGTCGTTGTTTCTGGAAAGTTTCGACGAATATGCTATAGGAATGACAACATGTACATTGAAATGGCATCATCTAGTCCTAGTACAATGTATTTTAGCTTTTTCTTTTAAAATCTATTTGAGACACACGTTCCCGCATATAGTACTACAAGGGCATGCAATAATGTCGATAAACAAGTACTTGATAAATTGGACAAGATTCATCAATTATTTTTTTTCTTATTTTTTTTCTCTTATCTAAGTACTTTTTTTCTCCATAAAGAATATTAGTACGAAATCATTATTTAAATACAAAATCTCATCTAGTCATAGTACAATGTCTTTTCGTTGTTTCTTTTAAAATTCGTTCAAGATGCACATTCCAGCATCTAGTACTGCAAGGGTATGCAATAATGTCTATAAACAAGTACTTGATGAATTGCACAAGATTCATTAGTTATTTATTGTCTTTGTTTTTTTCTCTCATCTAAGTATGTTTTTGCTCCATAAAGAATATTAGTACAAAATCATTATTTAAATATGAAATCTCATCTAGGGCCTTCTTATTTCCACCAAAATCATGGTCCTAATTGGCATGTTTTTGGTTTTGAATGACATAGGTGATGAATATAAAGAGAATGACCATGATGATGGGTATGTTGGGAGTTCCATGCAAACAATTAATCCAAGAAAGTTAAAACAAAATGAGGATGATATCGGATATATAGAGTGGGTGTGTGAGTCATATTTGAGTCTAGAAACCCTCCCATATCCTCAAGGCATGCGAACATTCTATCCATGTAAAATTTTAGTGCATACAGAAACAATTTGAAAAAATTTCAATGTTGGTCCCATTCATAGGTCATTGTTTCCCTCGTCTAGTCCTCGTGCAATGTATTTTAGCTATTTCTTGTAAAATTAATATGAGACACACATTATGACATCTAGTACTTCAAGGGCATGCAATAATGTTGATAACCAAGCACTTGATAAGTTGCACAAGATTCATTATTTATTTATTTTCTTTGTTTTTTTCTCTCATCTAAGTACTTTTTTGCTCCATAAAGAATATTAGTACGAAATCATTATTTAAATACAAAATCTCATCTAGTGCCTTAATATTTCAACCAAACTCATGGGACTAATTGGAATGATGTTGGTTTTGAATGACATAGGTGATGAATATAAAGAGCACGACCAAGACGATGGGTATGTTGGGAGTTCCATGCATGGCATTAATCCGTTAAAGTTCAAATGAAATGAGGACAAGATCAAATATATAGTTTGGGTGTGTGAGTCATATTTGAGTCTAAAAACCCTCCCATATCATCAAGGCATGTGAAAAGTCTATCCATGTCAAATTTCAGTGCATACAAAAACAATTTGAAAAAATTTCACCGTTGGCCCCATTCACAGGTCATTGTTGCCCATGTCTAGTCCCATTACAATGTATTTTAGTTGTTTCTTTTAAAATTCGTTCAATATGCATGTCCCCTCATCTAGTACTGCAAGGGAATGCAATAATGACGATAAAAAAGTACTTGATAAATTTCACAAGCTTCATCAGTTATGTCTTGTCTTTTTTTTTCTCTCATCTAAGTACTTTTTTGCTCCATAAAGAATATTAGTACGAAATCATTATTTAAATAAAAATGTCATTTAGTTCCTTCTTCTTGCCACCAAAATCATGGGCCAAATTCCCATGTTTTCGATAGTTTCAACGAATATTCTATAGAAATGACGAACATGTTCATCGAAACTTCATTGTTGCAATACTATCACAACAATGATGACATTTATGATGATGGTATAAGGATGAATGAGCTTCTCTTGGTTTCAAGAATAATTTTTTCTCTATTGAACAAGGCCAACAACGTGAAGGTGGAAGTTCATATTGCCCCTCCCCTCCACCTCGCATCACTCTCAATTCCCTAATACCCAATCTATAAAATAGAAAATAATCAAAAGAAACATAGTAAAATTCATGCATAGAAACTACCAAAACAAAAATTAATTAAGGTAAATTAAATTATGTGTTTGTAAATGATAATTTTAGTTTACAACGTACCTTATGGCCACTATTTTCAGGTTTGACATAATAAAAAACATGTAACATAGGATATAAAAAATGGCATAAAAATTAAAACATGTAATTAAACCACATAAGTAAATTATTTAAAGAGAATATTTCATACAAATTAAAATATATAGTTGCATACCTCATCCAACTCAACATCTGCATCATCCTTCTTCTATATATTCTTCTTCATTCAACTCAACATATGTACATCATCCAGTTCAAAAATGGTGTTGAAAGGAGTGATGTTATCATCATCGTCACCAATGTTATTTTTGAGCATATCTTCATCAACATCATCATCAAGAACTGCATTGACTCCTACGTCTGGTTCATCTTCTTCGTCTTCTTAATGTGTCGACCCATATCCCTTCTCTGTCTCTGGCACATCATCTTCTTCTTCAATATCATCTTATTCCTCTACAACATACTTTATCGGCCTTCCTCTTGGATCATATCTAACAACAAATGACCAATCCCTCTCACCTAGAACCTTTGAATAAAAGACCTATTCACATTGTCTTGGAAAAACATAGTGATCACGCCCTCTTGCAAACATCATTGTTTTAATTATTGAAAATCCATTGGCATGTTGAATAACATTTCTTTCCTCATCACGTTCATGCATTCATAACGTATACCATTTGGCGTCAAACATAAATAATTTGAAGGAATTAAAGTCACACTCAATTATATCATCTAAATACCCGTAATATCTATTTTCAGATTCTCGAGGATGTCTATCACTCCTATAGGAAACATTAGTGACCTAGAATATTTCAGTTATCCCACTATCAAAAATTTTCTTGTTTTCATCCAACTGTGAGATGTGAAATTTACAAACATTGCACCACATAGCCTTGTGGTGTTTCTACTACAATATGCTAGACATGTAAAAGATCATTTTCAATTAATAAAAATATTTATATAACTTGGAAAGTATCTGAAAAAAACACACATGCAGTCACATTAATATAATATAAAAAAAATGAATAAAATGGGTGAATTTTCTTGCATGCCCATCTTTCAAACCATATGCTAAATCAATTTCCCTCTGTGTAACATTGGCATATCCATTACAACGAGCTTCTCTAACCATTTCAGACAGTTGTTTCCATCATAACCTACCTCCATGATGTTGTTTACATCTTTCAATCCATACCTTTATCCAATCAATATTATTTGCAATGTATAAATCTAGTGCATCCCAATCTTGAGAAACTGAATCAAAAAATCATAATTCGCCAATATTAAATATTAGTTATAACCATGGTAAATATTAATAATTGATGAAAGAAAAAATATTAATCTATGATCATATACACAAAAAATGAAAAGTTATATGTATTATAAATCTCCACAGTTTAATTACCTCTCACTTTCTTCATTCTACCTTTTCCCAACAGGTGCTCCCCTTAAATGTTTTTGATGGAGTTCACATCCCAAATGTGATCCATTGCATGCATAGTTGGATTTGATAATTTAGGATGATACTAAATAATATACAATATGGATTGATATACCATATATCCCTCCACTATAGAATTTTCAAGACATACTATTTGTCTAACCAAATCCTTCAATGATTTCAAGTGCATCTCCACCCTCCACATTGACATTGTGTGTGCAGGTCCACACATTTCAATCTCCTCAACTTGGTGTATCCGGTAGTGTTATTTTGCATTGAAAAATGTTGGAGGTGGGTACTTTTTCATTTCACACATTAGTCGAGGAATTTCTCTCTTCTAATACTTTATATCATCTTGGTGGATTACTTTCAATGAAAACCATCTATATATCATGACACAAGAAAATAACATGTTTCAACAAATCATAATATATATTACATTACAAGTAAAACAACAAATTGAAAGAACAGTTTACATATAAATCACAACTACTTACCTCATGTTTTTTCCAAGATCATATATAACTTGTTTAACATTGTTGTCAAAGTTGTTTGGGAGAGATAGAGGTAGAACATACTGTAACAATAAAAATGATTCGTTATTTGTTTCCAATGTAGACAAAAAAACATAAAAATATTAAAAGATGTATACGACCAATATATAAATATGTATACAAAAATTATTACCTTAATGAAGGTATGTCAATCATGTGTTTTTACGCCATCAAATTTACCTTTCTTCATTAAGATATTATTTATGTTTGAAGAAAAACCCCCGGGAAATTCATTTATTTGAATGAACTCTTTTACATCATTGCGTTGTTGCTTTGCTAATAACCATGGAATGTTATTTTAGTCTCCATCGCTATTTGATCAGATCACACTTTGCATTGGCTTCCTGAATGTCAGTACAAATTTTGACAATTTTTCTTTATCCCTCCTACCATTTATGATTCACCATAACATTTATATCACATTCTTCCCAATATGTATTGTATCAAACAAATGAGCTATTTTTAGCTCCTCATAGTATGTAAACCTCATGAATTGAGTAGGATAACATTTCATTCCTCATGGAAGCCCATTATTAATACCTTCATGATGGTGGCCTTGATGAAGCATAAAAAAAATCACAACAATAATTATCAAATACGGTAAAATAAATTCAATAATTAAAATAAAAATTCAAAACATTACATATGTGATACATAAAGAAATTATGTACCTTGACAATTTTTTTATATTCCAACCTCCATAGGTGAGCTCTCATTCTTCATAGATTTAATTCAGTGTCTTCTTTCTCATTGAAAAGATGTTTTTCAGTAGTATGATACCTATGGTTCTTAGGGAGGAAGTTCATATACTCATCAAACACCATATTTCCTAAACTTTTTAAATGGTGATACTTCATCGTAGGACCACAAATTGGGCATGCAAATTTACCCTTTTTTGAAGACCTGTAGTAGATGGATTAATGTCAATTATACAATGTGATTATTTAAAAAACATGCATGATATATTTAAATAATTATATAGCATTTAAGTGCAACAAAATGTTACATACCACAAAATTGTGTTATTCATTGAGCATCATGAATTGTCCATACAAGTATTCCACGGAATTGAAATTTCTTCTCCCTGATTGGTTTACAGATGTCATAATAGTGATGTCGACCCATAAATTTAGTAGCTCGTCGATAAGAGACGCGATATATACATTCATATATTTAACTTGTAAATTACGTAATTGTTTGAAATTACACATAATTACTACCATGATATGTATATATAAGTAAATAAATAAATAAAAGATATTATGCAAAAAATGAAAATGTTGCATTCGAAAAATTAATGTAAATAAATACCTCGAACAATCATTGTCAACATTATGTGCTCCCTCTTTATTGACATCCAAGGAGGAATGTTATTGTTGATAACAAAAATAGGCCATACTGAGTAAATATACTTAATCTCTCTAAATGGATTAACACCATCAACTTCTAATGAAAGCTTAACATTACGAGGTTCATCTTTAAATTCTGCCCATTTTTCTTCAATTTCCCTAAATGCACAACCATCTGCAGGAATTTGAAGAACACCATATCCACTTTTGTTTCATGCATGGTAATCCATAAACTGTGTTATGCTTTCACACCTGGGAAATCACTACAAACGTGTAATTATGGGAATATGACGAAGAACCTTTTGAGGCACCCTTTTTGTTACTTGATCGGTTCGATATCCACTAATATGATATTGTGTACATTCTATTTTTGATGCATGTTGTCCATAATATATAATATGATCATCAGGACATACATCTATAATTTGATTCTCCATTCCAATTTCTTTCATAATGGCATGTAAATCTCGATATGTGGGAGGTATAATATTTTACGATGGTAACACAAATTCACATAACAATCTAAAACATAGAAAATAACTAGTTAATGTAAAGAATATTAATCGTAAATATTGCATTATTATTTTACACATTAATTAACACTAAAAAAAAAGAAAAAAAATCAACCTTTTATGTATATGTGATGAAACATATTACATACCTTAGGATATGTGTCATACAAGTGTTCGACAAATGATTCATAACCTTTAAGTTCACTAGAAACAATGTAGCAGAGATAATAATTTCTTTTGAGCCTTTATAAACTCATTTATTTTCCTTTTCTATCAGAGGTTCATCATAAATACCATCAGTTTCTCCATTCTCATCCGACTGAGTGAACAAGTCTTGGATCATTTGATTTGTCCCATCATATTGAAATATGTTATTATTTTCATCTTCTTCCATGGGATCATTAACTTGATCTTCATTATTCGCTTCATGTTCCTCAACTTGTTCAACATCATTTCTACTACTACTTTGTGCATTTTGAAGAAATTTAGGGGGCAATTCTAACTTTATAACTACAAACAATCATGCAAAATTAGCGTGTATAACAAATATTAAAACAATTTAAAATTTTATAAATACAATCAATATAAGGAAAGATAATGAATATATATCTAATTACCACTAGATGATATTAATTCGATCCCCTATCAATGTGCCCATTTCTCCTACAATGCCTTTTAGATATTGCTATTAAAATTCTTACAAGACGTGTAGTACAACATCTTTTGCAAGGGAAATAACATTTACCGTCACCATTTTGACCCTCTTTACTTTTTTTCCCACCTCTGATATTTTCTGATATTCTTCCCCACAAAAATATAGTGATGATTATCTTATAAAATTGAGGGGTGTAATAGAATATCTATTATATTTTTCTAATGTAATTGACATATAAAAATAAATCTGTTTTTCACTTGACAAGAACACTTTATACCCTTTTTGAACCATCGTTGTTATAGAAAAAATGTCACAACATCTCTAAAATGAAAAATGTTTATAATTTTTTGTCCATC
>SNQJ01S0054725.1:15027-44725 GCA_010110895.2 Picea sitchensis
AGAGCTCCCAAGGCGAGTGTTCCAGTGCATGTAGTGGTTGCTGCGTTTTTGTGTGTTCTTTTTGTAATCAGGCAGTGGTCATCCAGACGTCTTCTACCTTTGGAGTATATCATCTGAATCAGTCAATAAAAGAAGAGACCCATAGTTCCCAGGGCAAGTTTGCCAATGCATGCAACTATTGCAGCGTTTTTGTGTCTTTTGTAGTCCAACAACAGTCATCCAGACATCTGCCACATTGGGAGCATGTCATCCGGATCCGGTTCTTAACCAATGCAAGTATCTATTTTCCAATCTAATGTTAATAAGTGGTACTTTTTAATGCAAGAAAAAATACCCTCTCACTACTTTACTCAAAAAAATTAAAACTTGTGAACAACATCATTCTCATACTTAATGAATAACATGCATTTAATTCATATTAAACACATTTAACTCAGAGTAAGCACAAGATTACTGCTAACATAAATAATCCCTGGCATTAACAATAATTCATATGCACAATAGAATACATGATACATATAAGTATCACTGGCATGCAAAACATAATATTAAACATAAACTGATACTTATATTTGAAACCCTGGTAATTCCACAAACCACGTGCAGGCCTTCCATGAACCTCCCATCCTTAGACCATGCTACTCATCATGTTCAGTATTGGGTCACCCCCGAGCTGGGACTAAGCTCCACCCAAGGCAAGGAATCCTAGTCTAGGCTAAGGTTACAAGGAAAACTGCATAGAATAACCAGAAGGATTCTTCCCAGGATGCCTTCTTACACCCACTACTCATGGACTCTCATTCCCCACATGCCTGTTTCGCCCGGGAGTATACACCTTCGAAAGAACAGTCCATCAGTGCTTCACCTCCCTCTTTGGGTCTTGGCAACAGGCCGGATCAGGAAGTCTTAAAGCTCCGTAGCTGGTGCTGGAATCTCTCTGGAAGAATACCACTTCTCAGCAGACTCCTTCACCTGAAAATAGCTTCTCACAGGCCTGATAGACTGCCTCTTCAACTAAGGGCCTTAAAATACGGTTCTTTAGCCCCTTTCGACTCAATTTCCACATGGTGAGGATAACCACAACAAAAATAGCAATTTGGTTAACTCACGGTGACAATAGCAACAAGAATTTGGGTATGGACTTCCAAAAACGACAACAGTCCACACTAAGACACAACACGGTTTAGACAATTATAGGGTGCTCGAACTTCACAGGAGACACGGCTTAGTCCACGAGTTTTCCACTAGTTCCAGGGTGCATGACAAGGAATCAACGCAGAGGTCGATCACAGGGCTAAAAAAAATTCACGAAGGATGGGGAATGGCAAAGCGACTCAGGTGGAGAATGGAAAAATGAAAGAGCAAACAATTTTCCCTTGAGGGTTTCCTTCATGGTGCGCGGGTAAGCAAATGTAGACGCAGAGGCAAAACGGGTTTAGACGGGCATCACGGTGAACTCAGGAGGAGGATGACAGAATGAATGAACCCTCCTCCCCCCATGACTGACTTCTGTAGTTTTTTAACTGCATGTTCCTGGGTCGACACATGTCACCCATGAAGCTGCATGCACTCCATCAACATGAGTTCCTCTCCAGGAACTTAGGACAAAACATATATTTCACATGGATTTTGGAATAATATTAAAATATTATTCCCAAGGACTTAAGCCCCTAGGCTCAACACTTAGCCTCTCTTTCCAACCTTCCAGGCCCCAATCCCTTACCCACTCTGTGGAAGCTTAGTCCCCCATCACTCATTCATCATGGTCGATCTGCATGCAGTGATGTTTATATTTTTATTAATGTTCTGCATGATTACATATACGAAAGCAGGCTCCCAGCCTTAACACTTAGGCTCTCCGGCCTAATAACACATAAGCCCACCAGCGTATATAAACTTGTCTCACCAGCCTATAAAACATAATTACAATCCATAATGAAAGTTTTATACTTCATAGACATGATTTACAATAGGGCTCAACCTTGGGGACATTACAATCCCCTCCCATTATTTTTGCACTGTCCTCAGTGCAACTTTACACTGCATCAAAAAGATTTCCAAAATATTCAAAAATATGTGGTTATTATGCCCGCATAGAGTCCTCATGTTCCCATGTCATATCCTCAAGACCGTACAAGGTCCACTGGACCTTTACAAGCTCAATAGATCGATTCCAGAGCTGTTTTATTTTCCTGTCCAATATGTGCACAGGATGCACTTGTAGGACACCTTGTTGCTCCACCTGAATCACATTCCAATCGATTACATGATTAGAATAAGGTATATATATTTCTTAAGTAATGAAATATGAGAGACATTATGTACAGTCATGGATGCGATAATGGAAGGATATATGCAATGTATATATATGTATATACAAACAATTTTAATAGCATTATAATTGTATACAACATACACAACATACAATAAATAGAGAATTGTACTTATCTTTTGATTGAGAAGACCTTCCACCCCTAAGCAGGGCTATGACTCCATCGGGGCAATGGCTTCCCAAGATAGCCATGGTCCACAATCCTTATCCACATGATCTAGGCCAACGTACCAGACCTCAGCAACACTCCAACCATTCAAACCTCAGCAGCACTCCAACCAATAGTCTCTCATTCCCCACATGCTTGTCCCACCCGGGAGTATACACCTTAACAAGCACAGTCCATTGGTGCTACACCTCCCTTTCCTTGGGCTTCAGCAATAGGCTGGACAAGAAGTCTTAGAGCACCGTGGCTCGAGAAGTTCCAACTGCCCTCAAAGGTTTCCAAGCAGCATCTTCCCGAGATACTCTTTGTAGTCAACATTTTAACTTTTATCAACATCATCTCCTCTGCATCAACCACATGCAGCTATCATGAGAGAACATAAAATAATTCATTTAGGAACTCCAATTAGTTCGAAAGGAAATTCAACTTTTATCCCCAAAACATGACATTCTATTTCATGATTCATCTTGGCTATTGCCATATTATGAATGCATCCATCCTTGTGATTTTCCATAGGCACCAAATTTCATACAATTTTCCTGCAAGACTTCATCTTGCATACTGCCAACAAATTGTCAGTATTTTCTATACATCATAATTCAACATGTACAACATCTTATGCAATGATCTTAGAATTTCCCGCACCTAGCAATTCAATCACAATTACCAAACAACTTGACCAAATAGAATGACTCGTCATTCTATGCATATGCATGTTCATAATTAACAATAGTAAGTTTATCATTTCAATTTTCTGAACATAAAATTTTATGTAGTCTCTATTCCTGTGACTACCTGGCTTGTAACTTTCCTGTTGCAATGTTTAACAGTTCCTGAAATGTTCTCAACTTCATGGGTTAGCAACATTTCAACCATTAGTATAATTATTTCCATGCAATAATATATATGCATGTACTTACAAAACATATTCAACCATTGCATTTAGTATACAATTCTATCACTTATTATGCATGAGTGCAATTCTCAATGCATTCTTATTCAGTGCACCTTGCATTGAATTACATAATGCTCTCTATCTCAGTCATGTATCTCACCATCCATGAGTTGTAATTATCGCCAATGTGTTGCCACCTTCTCCATACACTTGCTATTATCTTCCCAATTAATTGGATGCCTTCCTTTTCGACTCGAACATTACACCAAGAATATAATTATGTGGTGTTCATTAGTGTTAGCAAAAAGCTTGCAGCCCAAGTTTTATTTAAAAGTAGGAAGCTTTTAGTACTTGTGTGGCTCATAACTTTTCCGTATCCATACCTTGCCATATCCAACCAGGTCCTAGTCTTATACATGACTAGCTTAATGACATTTATTCATATAACCAGTTTTTATCTTTAATTCTTTGTTTATTACCCCATAACCAAAATAACATGACATTTTACTATGTCAGTGTGTGCATTCAGAAGATGAAAACATTTGAATTAATACAGGCCTCCAACCCTTACCACCTCTAGTGGTATGCATTTAAATAATATAATCATGTGATTTTATAACTGTGCATGATTATTCCTTCCCTGAGAACTTTCGACGCAGTTCCCCCACCTTAGCGAGGTCTGATGACCTCCCAGTCAATGGATCTTCAACTCTCAGAGATGGAGCAGCTCTTTGCAAACTTCGAGGATTAGCTCTCCTCCTTTCTCTCAAGGTCCGAACTCCCGAACCCCATTTGCCTCAGATCAAAGGTCCACAGCTTTCCAGGTTCGACGGTCCATATCAATTCCTTATGAATCGACAATTCACGTTTCGGGGTTTCGAAAAATAGTTTCCCCTCTTTTCTTTCGATCTCTAGTTTTTCGAAATCCACGTGAGTCAGATCCAACGACTCGTAGCTCCTCATAATCCAACGGTGTGGATCCTTTCTCGTGAATCGGGACTTTGTGGTTCACGAAATTAGAAAACAGTTCTCTTTCCTTTTTCAACTTCCTTCTTCATGAAATTCAAGTGCGTCAGATCAACAGATGACACTCGCCATGATTCAATGGTCTAGATCTCTCCTCATTAATCAAAAGTTCGCGTTTCAAGATTTTTCGAGAATAACTTCCTCTGTTCTCCCAACTTTCGATTTTCTGATTTCCTGATGAAAGGAATCAACGGTTCGATCTTCCTTGAGATCGACGGTTCAATACCTCCCCTGAGATTTCAAGTGCTGAATGACTCTTAGCGTTATCCTCCTCACAGTTTCTTTTGATCTAATGAAGCACGACTATCGACGCTTCTCCCTCCAAGGATTCCTACCGTCTATTCAAGTTCTCAATGACTTCTTTCCAAATATCTTGGCGTCAATTCTTCTGGACATGACTTCCTCCCTAAGTTGAAGGATTTCAAATATTTCGAAGGCTTCGATGGTGTTTTCCCTCCCAAGCTTCGCTTAATGAAATTTTAACTTCACCTTGCTGCACACTTGCGCTCTGCATGCGAACTTGCATTGTTTCTCCCTGAGCTTTTAACTTACTTAGTCTCAAAGGGACTCGACCCTTCTGTGTTTTCCAAAAGACTTTATGGTGCCCTCCTGGCACCCTCTACACTCATCTCCTAGAGTATTTCGAACTTAAAACAAGTTCCCTCTATAATCACTCCTTGCGCTTGATATGCACACTCTACATACAAAAGTTATATGCTATCTCTTCTGAGCTTCGTTTTCTGAATTGGAAGAATTATGTGTCTCTTTCATTTGTTTTCACTTTGTGGCAATTCAAATTAGTTTTGGCACTTGTCAACCTTCTGCTATACAATGCGCAGAAGACTAGAATTTGTCAGGCCTTTGTTTCTTGACAATTCCTTCATCATTCATAAACAATCTAATTTAAGAAAATATTTCAATTTCACAATTTTTTTGAGCGATTCTCGGCTCTATACTTTTGGGTAATAGCTCCCTCTTTCTTAGTCCCTACCCACGTGACCAAGGTTCATGACCAAGTGCTAGACTATTAGGTGCTACTTGGGCCTTCGACCTTCGAAGAGTTTAAGGCACATACAACTATCTCCCGGAGTTCCAATTTACCTAATTCGCGTAAATCGGGTGGATCAACGGTCTATGTTTACCCAACATCCAACGGTTAAAATATGTTGTGGTTCTTCCATCTTCAAAGATTTCAAGACTTAGGGTTTAGGTCCTTGAGGCTTTCAGACTTTCTTTCCTTTCCAACCCTCGATTTCCGAAATCCCGATTTACTTTACCCTCCGGGCCCACATAGCACAGTTGTCGCCCACAACCACGGTGGCATGTGGCACGTTCAGGAGGGTCCATGTCACCTTCAACGATGTCATCAGGTCCCACCATGCTCACTTTTATTTTCAACCCTCTGGAACATGGTACACACCCATGTGTCCACGTCCATTCCAAGTGAAATCCAACGGTTAGACCTCTCTCAGATCTACAACGCAGATCCTTTCGGTGTTTCGGGGTTTCGAGGTTTCAGGGTTCTGTGCCTAAGCTCACTCTTCTTTTCCCTGACAACCGAAATCGTGTAATCGCGACTTACCTTCTTCTTGATCTAATGGTCAAGCCTTATACTCCCGATCTATGGTGTAGATCGTTTTGTAACTTTCGGGGTTTCGGGTTTTGGTCCCAGAGGTTCTCGCACTCGCTTCCCTCTCCAACTCCCGACTCCCAAACTTCTGACCTGTCTCGCCTTGGGCCCACAACACAGTTGTCACCCACCAAGGTAGTGACACATGGTGTCCTTAAGAAGGTCCACTTCACTCTCAGCGACATCATAGGGCCCCACTACTTTCACTTTTCGTTTCGGAGTTTCGGGCATCAAGAGCTCGTGCATCTACACATCTCGAACTTCGATTTGTCAAAATTTCGAAATTATGGTCTATCATCTACTTGATCCAATGATCAAGTTCCTCTCCTACGATCTATGGTGTAGATCGTTTCGGAATTTCGAGGTTTCGGGTTTTCGGTAACCGAGAGTTCACGATCCAGCGACTCCAAATCTCTTGTCACTTCAATCCCTGAATTTTGATACACAAGTTCTTGTACGAGATCCAATGATCCTCGATGCTTTGGATCTAACGGTCCAGATCTCTCCTATGCTTACACCTATCAAAGCTCTTTAGCCCTAAATTCCTCGCTAGTTGGCTGGATCCGACGACTCACGAGATTCCGACACTTCTTCCTGGAAGCGCTCCACCGTCCGATTCTACTCTTGTTAATCTATTTCGCGATTCGAGACTTGGAGTGACCAAGAATTTAGCCTGCACTCCAAGTTCACGATCCCTGAATTCATGCAATGATCCAACGGTTCAAACCAACCATGATCAACGACGCACGTTTATTTTGGATCCTAGGGTGGTGAGTTTCTCCATCCATTAACCACCTTTAAACTTCTGGCCATCTTACGACCCTCACGATTTCGCGAGTTCTCCACAGAGAATTCTGACCGTCCAACTCTGCTTCTCAAGGACTNTTCTGGATCCTAGGGTGGCAAGTTTCTCCATCCACTAACCACATTGCAACTTCTATCCATCTTATGGCCCTCACGATTTCGCGAGTTCTCCACAGAGAATTCTGACCGTCCAACTCTGCTTCTCAAGGACTTATGGCCAATGACTTGGTACCCTCCTTATGAACCTTCATCTACTTGATCCAACACTTCTGGTGTGGATTTCTCTCTCTCCCTGTGGCCATATACCACACCGGTTGTAGTTTTATAATACCGCTACACCTCCCGAGCTTTGTAACATGGTCAAGTAGCCTGTTGACACTTAGAAACATTCCGAGGTCTGAAATTACCCTCCAGACACAATTTCTTCTCAAAACCTCGGTCCAAAGACCACTTATCCGGCCCATCCAAGCTCAGAGTTGAAACTAGGGTCTGATACCATACTGTAACGCCCCCCGACCATCATCCGACTGGCCGGGCAAATGCTATTGTGCAGAACAACATCATTCTCATACTTAATTAATAACATGCATTTAAGTCATATTAAACACATTTAACTCAGAGTAAGAACAATATTACTGCTAACATAAATAATCCCTGGCATTAACAATAATTTATATGCACAACATAATACATGATACATATAATCATCACAAGCATGCAAAACATAATATTAAGCATAAGATGATACTTATCTTTGAAATCGTGGTAATTCCACCAACCACGTGCAATCCTTCCACGAACCTCCCAACCTTAGACCACACTACTCATCATGTTCAGTAGTGGGTCACCCTCGAGCTGGGACTAAGCTCCACACAAGGCAAAGAATCCTAGTCTAAGCTAAGGTTACAGGGAAAACTGGAAGGAATAACCAGAACGATTCTTCCCAGGATGCCTTCTTACTCCCACTACTCATAGACTCTCATTCCCCACATCCTTGTTCCGCCCGAGAGTATACACCTTCACAATCACAATCCATCAGTGCTTCACCTCCCTCTCTGGGTCTTGGCAATAGGCCGGATCAGGAAGTCTTAGAGCTCCGTA
The DNA here is from genome assembly GCA_010110895.2 of Picea sitchensis. NCBI lineage: Eukaryota > Viridiplantae > Streptophyta > Pinopsida > Pinales > Pinaceae > Picea > Picea sitchensis. The sequence continues at coordinate 22,982 of SNQJ01S0054725.1, forward strand.
GCTGGTGCTGGACTCTCTCTCGAAGAATACCACTTCCCAGTAGACTCCTTCACCTGCAAATAACTTCTCACGGGCCTGACAGACTGCCTCTTCAACTAAGGGCCTTAAAACCCGGTTCTTCAGCCTCTTCCTACTCAATTCCCGCACGGTGAGGATAACCACAACAACAATAGCAATTCGGTTAACTCACGGTGACAGAAGCAACATGAATTTGGGTATGGACATCCAAAAACAACAATAGTCCACACTAAGACACAATACGGTTCAGACATTTACAGGGTGCTTGGACTTCACAGGAGACACGGTTCAATCCGCGAGTTTGCCACTAGTTCCAGGGTGCACGACAAGGAATCAAAACAGAGGTCAATCACAGGGCTAAACAAAATTCATGAAGGATGGGGAATGGCAAAGCGACTCGGGTGGAGAATGGAAAAATGCAAGAGCAAACAATTTTCCCGTGAGGGTTTCCTTCACGGTGTGCGGGTAAGAAAATGTAGATGCAGAGGCAAAACAGGTTCAGACGGGCATCACGGTGAACTCAGGCGGAGGATGAAAGAATGACCGAATCCTCCTCCCCCCATGACTGAATTCTGTAGTTTTTTAACTGCATGTGCCTGGGTCGACACATGTCACCCATGAAGCTGCATGCACTCCATCAGCATGCATTCCTCTCCAAGAACTTAGAACAAAACATATATTTCACATGGATTTTGGAATAATATTAAAATATTATTCCCAAGGACTTAAGCCCTTAGGCTTAGCTTCTAGGCTCAACACTTAGCCTCTCTTTCCAACCTTCTAGCCCCCAATCCCTTACCCACTCTGTGGAAGCTTAGTTCCCCATCACTCATTCATCGTGGTTGGTCTGCATGCAGCGGTGTTTATATTTTTATTAATGTTCTGCATGATTACATATACAAAAGTAGGCTCCCGGCCTTAATACTTAGGCTCTCTGGCCTAATAACACATAAGCCCACAAGCTTATATAAACTTGGCTCACCAGCCTATAAAACATAATTACAATTCATAATGCAAGCTTTGTACTTCATAGACATGATTTACAACAGGGCTCGGCCTTGGGGACATTACATCCACCGCTCCACAACTCGAGTGTGGTAAAAGAGGAGGTTCCACCCTTGGGTGCGCGCCTCCCTCTAGCCACCAAGCTATTGGCACCCCCTATCGTCAAGCTTGGCAACCCCCACTATGGCAACGAAAGTTGCATAGTGGAGGAGGAGATTCCTCCAAGCTGGCAGTTGAAGAACAATGCAGGGAAATTGGAGGACAACACAGGGGATGCCAACGAATTTGGCGAGGAGGAGGAGGAGGAGGAACAACCTCAACATTTCACCAACTGCTTCATGGAGGAGCACCTTCAACTCCTTTTCGAGATCAGGCAGAAACAGGATGACCAGATGCACTCCCAGAGCGTCCTCATCCAACGGATGGACATCTTGTTTGATGCATTAATGTATGCCCCTACGTGCGCTAGATGCCCTACTCACGGTCAGTGATTCACCCCGGTCTACACAATACATGGACAACGAGGCTCAGCTATGGAGTGATATCTCTAGGTTTTGGTTTTTTGTCTATTTCAGTTGTAGGGTCATTGGTTTAGCTTACCATGACAACAAGATAGATGAACTAGCAATTTTTTCTTATTCTGTTTGTGTAGTTTTAGTTATGACAACTCTGTCTATAGCTAGCCTTAGCGATAGGTTGTAGAACATTGTTCAAACCTTTTTGTTTCCGCAAATAGACTGTAATTTTTTATGTAAACATTTTGGTTCGAGCAATGTTAGAACTCAGAAGGATGTGTCAATCTCTGAACATCAATGAGCCACCTGTTCTGGTTTCCCACTTGTGGCGGAAGAAGTGGTTTACACTTGTCACTGTACATCATATATACATCATAAATAGGTTCTACACTTCTATTTACAAAAAAATAATAATATTTTATTTATTTATTTATTTATTGCAAAAGGGTAATTACGTCGAAAGGCGTACACCTATTGACAATGGGCACAATTAATCACCTTTTAATCATAAATTTCAATCTTAGGATTGGCAATTGAAGATGCTGGCATATTCTTCGTCGTCCTCTCTAATCAATGGATGAGATTTTGATAAATTAACTTCCGATCATTTATAAAGACATACGTTTATGTGATTACTTTTTCACATTTACTAAATAAGATTAAAAAATTACTTGATCACCACCAGATTGCCACGTTCAATGATTAAAAAATAACAACAAAAATTATTGTTCATAGACTGATGCGTATGGCCGTGGCCGCGTGGATTATGAACTGTGAGTATCTACCTTGCCTTTTCTTCTGTATGTTTTACAGTGCGCCGTCATTTTTTTACCAGGGCGGGCGCTTGGATGTGAAGTGCTTTGTGTGGGCGTATTACCCAGTTCCTTACATTTTCTTTTATTCTTGAAATTGTAATCTTCCGTGGAAACGTAGGTTCTGTTCACACATGTCACCTTTCGAGCCTTTAAATGTGTTTATATGATTCTTTAGGTATATCTCAGACGTAGTTTCTGTTCACACATGTTACCTTCAGAACCTTTAAATGTGTTTATATGATACTTTAGGTATTTCTCAGTTGTGATTTTATAGGACAGATTTAATTTATGGATTTTTTAAGTTAACGATAATTAAAATTTGGTTATAAAATTATTAATAAAAATGTAATTTTTCATTACTGAAATTACAATTTTCAATGTATAAACCTATGTCTAGGGCAATCAAAGTGTAATCTTAAATTATTTGTTAGAAATTCAGGCTTCTGTCCAGTGTAAGTGTGCCCATGTATTTATGTATTTGACTACAATTTCAAGAATAAAAGAAAATGTATAAATAGATTTATCGAAAGGTTAAGAAGATGAATCGAAGCCCAACAATTTATTTATTAATAGATAATAAAATTTAATATATTCTTTTAAAGATTAGATTCATCTTCTTAGCCTTTCGGCGTTCACCAACAGCTATTTTGCTATAGCTGCTGTGCTAGTACATATATAACTTTTAACTTAATATATTGGACATAACAACTATCTTATGCATTACAAATAACAAATATGGAAAATACAAAATAAAATCGAAAGTCCCCTCTGATTTGGGACCATCATCTCTTTTTAAAATGTGACAAAAATACAAAGTAACTAAAACCCGACAATTTCCATCGAAATTCTAGTTTTCTACTTTGATTATCACACGCAATAAATTCGATTTCGATTTATAATGATATAAGCAAATTTATGTAAAGATGTCGTTGCAGAGAGGGGGATATGGGAGTCTTTCAGATCTGCATTGTAAGAAAAGGAGCAAGTGCCTACAAATCTATCAACATATAAGTCACGATCAACATATAAGGTAGAGTGTTTGTWGATGGATTCGAGTCACGATCAGCATATAGGTCAGAAAGARTCAAAACTCAGAAACAAACAAACGTAGAAGATTGATTTCCACTACTGGTGAGWCGACGATGTGTCATGACATGACAGTYGACCTTCAACAGACGACCGTTTAACCAWCAATTTTCATYACCTAGTTGAAGCTYAAGWAAATCACAATTCTAAGTAGAACTTTCCTCCATCGTTAATGRTTTATATATTTCTCGGTGACTTGTTGAAATGTGCCAACCAATTTTCCATGTGGATTGGATGTTTTCCTTTAAAGGGTTTTGGGTTTTACTAWATCGCTGTATTCATTGTATGATTGATTGYTGTTGGTTTTATTTATTTTCCATTAAATTGAGTTTAGGCTTCCGCTGCCCCACACTRGTTTCATAGTGTGTTTCATACATTGGACATTGCACAAGAGACAACATAATGGTTTATACGCTTTATAGTAAAATGTGGGTAAGTAAGGTTTGTTGAAGGCTGWAATAGTTTTAAGGAARAYTTAAGTYTAAACGACTAGTACATTCTTAGAAAGCTTTTATATGAACTKGAATTATGTTGACTTTATATGAASTCGAMGTAGTTCAATTAGCCTCATGGAAACAGGCAKAKTTGTGATGCTCTCCAATTTCGGTGAAAAAGTATATAGTTTTTCAAAGGTTATGATGGAAACTTTGAAATGACAGGTTGAGTAGTTGAACCTATGAGTTACATAGTTCCAACATGTCACTCTCTTCACAACATTTCTGAACCATAATGGAAAACCTAATGCGTTAGCAAATACCTTAAGCGAGGTGCTTTTACAGATATAGGTAGATATAGGTGGAAGAAAGGTGTATATACGGTTATGTATGATAACGATATTTAAACACAGGGAAATGAAAAATGAGAATTATAATTTTCATGAATGAACGAAATATTAGACTTGGATCAGGAGGGTTTAAAAAGTTGATAGGGATTGAATTTTATTTATTAATGTCTTCTTCACATATGCGTTAGTGAAGGGTCGACGGGTGCGCGCAGTCTACTCTGTATACGACGCAGTTTGCAGCTCACCAAATAGGTTACCCAGTTCTCAAGAGCACTGCGCAGTACACAAATTGTTCAATTTGCTGTCCGCTGTGAATACACACTAAAAAAAAATGATTTACTAATAAATTCATAAATAAGAAAAAAACTTGTTAAAACACAAAATACTTATATTAATGTTTGCTGTCAGCTGTCAATACATACATTTAAAAAAATGATTTACAAATAAACTCATAAATAAGACAAAAACTTGTCAAAACACAAAATACTTAATATTAATTAACTTCTGCTTACTAATGCAGAATAACACAATGTTATGCTTAGCAAGTAAATTTAGACAAAAACTTGTCAAAACACAAAATATTTGATATTAATGAGCTTTGGCAAAAAATTTAATGACAAAATGAGCTTGGGCTTTAATGGCTTCTTTTGTCAACTCTTCAGGTGCTAATTCTCTCTATCTCTGCTTCTTCTCTATGCATCAACTGCTTCTCTTCAGCATCCATTATGCATCATATACTACTAACTAATTAAGAAATTCTAACTAACTAAGAAATTCAGACTTGTATAGACAATACAAAGGCTATGACTTACTAGAGACAGACTCAACATTAAACACTACCATAACTATCGCTGACTCTTCAACCACTTAATTTAATTGGAGAAGATAAAATTCGGTTCCATTTATAACTCTCCTGTTTACCGACCAACTTTTGAGTAAACTTAAGACTTTGTAGTTACATACTGTCTTATTGACCTTTCTACCACTGACAGATTTTGACGGACACACCAATGGAGGAGACCTGAAAATCTCATCTACTTGTAATTGTAATTACAATTTCCAATAGTTAGAACTCTTTGATAATGGAAACACGTATCTTTGTCTACTGTAAACTCTTATACGTTACCTAAACCTGCGCTTTCATCATATTTAAAAATTCCAATTATAACAATTTGTTAATCTGCAATTTTGTTTCACCGAGTCGGTGCTTCTGCTGCCTGTCAATTTGGATGGGACAGGAATTTGTTTGTCTCTTATAACTGTCGTGGTGTGGTGGGACTTTTCAAAAATCTGACCACAAATCTGAAAGATTAATCCTTTTCAAGCGGCACAGATATCACCATAAATACATTCAAGATTGAATGTTTAAAAGTAGATGGTGAATAGTAGGTACACGTAGCATCAAAAAGTATCTGTCCCGTCTGTGCAGGAATTCTGGGAATAACTTTCTTTTAAATTTGTATGATTGGGTAGCTGAAGCATAAACTCAACAATATTAATGACGAGTAAAGTAAAAAAATAGAACAACAATCACATAACGAATATAGTGTTTATTTGAAAAAAAAAATTTAAGAGAAAAAACCACAATGAATACAGTGTTTATCTGAAAAAAAAATTGTAAGAGAAAAAACTACATGGCAATGTTCATCAATATTGTTACTATTCAAGGGAGAATTACAACATCCAAACACAAACTTACAACCGTTTTTTCACTCTCTTCCCATATACCAGGCTACACTACATTGCTGGCTTGCCCACACCTCTATGGGTATAATAAATATATAAAATCTATTATATTGTTAAACAAACAAAATCCACCAATTACACAAACTGCTCATTATAATTTTCATACATGCACATTCCATTTTTAAATGCATGCAGCCACATAGGAAATTAGTTAACAGTTTCAACATGTATAGGCTGTCCATGTGCTTCTCTTAGATACCTTTTGACTGTGATGATATATGTATAGGCTGTCCATGTGCTTCTCTTAGATACCTTTTGACTGTGATGATATATATATATATATATATATGTATAGGCTGTGCCATTAAAGCTCCCCCGAAAATCCAAAATTCATGTTGGGTTGTTTAAGGAAAATCTCAATTGCTTGGAAGTACACCCAAGCGTTAAGAGAGCATGAGGAATAATGTCCACATCTATGAGTGAAATAAGTATTGAAACGTTGGGTGTACCCGGCCATCAATATGTAGAAAAAATAACCCGCCCGATGTAAATAATATATTTAAAGATATCATGTTTTGATTCAAATCAACGAACATTGAGATCAGCAATTTGGAAGGGAGATGGACTTCATTGACGATCTCTGAGTTTCTTCACATGCGCTTGATTTTACTGGAGTGCTATGCGTACTTCTAGATGGATATAGGCAATCTAATGAACAAAGGAAGTGGCATGTTGTTGGGCGTTGAGCTTCTCGGAGATAGGTGGAGGCAATAAAGACGAAATTCAAAGTGGGCTGCCTATTGGTACACATAAGAAACTTCAAAAGGGAGCAAACCATGATAGAATGAAGGGCCTGATTCTACTGCCACTGTTTGGAATATGTTATGTAAAGCAATTTCGTCAAGGTGGATTGACTACCTGGAATTGACTATTTATTTGGAGGTGAAATGAAGCGGACTACTGAAGTTTGCACTCCAAAAGCTGAGAGAGCATTCCGAATTTCATTTTTTTGGGAAGAAATTAGCATTCCAATCAGATGTGATGGTGCATAGTAGTTCAAAGGATGTCTAAACATGTCCAAAGCGCAGCTCTATGCTTTGCTAGGATGTAATTGCAATGCCCTGGTTTTGATCTTTTAAATGTTTTGAAAATATATGTATATATGTTTTACATGATGTAAACATTTTATATAAATTTTTATTATAGAGTTTAAATTAATTTCTATTACAAAGCTTAAACTAGTTAAATTAGTCAATGTCTAGACATATGTTTTTAATAATTACATTTCACCTCATCATTAACTTATCATTCAACCTTGCCATTAATTTATCATTCACTTTTTAACATGTTGGCTTAACCTTTCTAATCTAATTTGAGTTTAACCATTTTTAAAATCTAGTCAACCACCTTCTACATTTTAGGAAACTTGTCCACATTATTGAAACTAAGAAAAGTTAGATTAGGAATTTCCTTGCCACCTTCCACTCATGGCATGGGAGAAAGTTGGAATTAGGGGAGAAGAGGCCATTTTGTACAAGGATTGGGGAAGAGAAAGAAGAAGTTATACCTTAGGAAAGGTAGATTATCTCATGATTGAAATCTAGAGAAAACCATAGAGAGAAAGAGGAAAAGATTGATGTAAAGTAATATAAATCAAATTGAGTAGAGAGAAACCCTTAAGATTCTTGAAAAAAGGTGATTATAAAATCCCCAGGAAACAAGAGAAATTTGGTTAGAGTTAAATTTGAAATAGATAGTAGGAAAGAACTTCCTTGCATAGAAAAGGAGAGTGCTAGAAGCTAGTGTGACTAAAGAACTAAATAGAAATTTTTAGTAATGGGAAAAATTACTTGGAAGTCTTGAACTTGTTTCTTATGCTGTAGTGGTTTCATCTAGCAAAGGAGTGGAATTTATAAAGGATTTCTTATGGTTGGGAGGAAAATTGCTCACACTAATCAATTACATGATCATTTAGCTGACAAGATAAGTATTTTACTATTGTTATGTATATTTGTTTATCATATACATAATTAATATATGGTAAAAGAAAAAAGAGTTAGATGAATTATGAGTGGAATCCTCCATAATCAAACACTATGAATGATTTTATACATAAATACAACCACCACATTTATATTACTAACTTGAAACCTCTCTTTTAATTAAGTTTTATTTTTCTTAGGAATCACTTATTAGGGATGTAACAAGAATTATGATATAATTGTGACCTCTATATTGACTAGAAAACTGTGTCTTAATACTTCATAATAATGAAATAAGTAGAGTTAATGCTTCATAATAATGAAATTAAGGGGATCAAATCCCTTTAAGTGCAAAGATTTTCATTATTTTTTTGTTCAATTAAATTTTTTTTTTTACTTATAAAAACTTGATCCCTTATATATGAACCATAAATAAAATGTTTCAATATCCAACTTGAAATAGATAATAAATGTTAAAGGTTATTATATGTTAACTCTATATATATTATAGTTAATCCTAAAACTACCAAAAAAAAAAAAAAATTAACAAAATTGTGATAACAAAAAGAAAATATTTCAATATCCAACTTGAAATGAATAATAAATGTTAAAAGTTATTATATGTCAACGTTATATATATTAACGTTATATATATTATAGTTAGTGTCCTAAAACTACCAAAAAAATTAACAAGATTGAAAAATGTGATAAGAAAAAGAATTTAAATGACAATAATACTTTGTATTTTTCCTTTGGAATGACGACCATTTAACCATCAATTTTCATCTCCCAGTGGAAGCTCAAGTGAACTTTCCCGTCGCAAATCATGCTGCGGATGCCCGTTTCATGAGTTTGACAAGAGACCACATAAATGGTAAGTAGGGTTTGTTGAAAGTTGTAATTTTTTTTTAAGAAAGACGCACGCTTAAAAGACTAGTAAATTCGTTGAAAGCTTTTATATGAACTGGAATTATGTTGATTTTTAGGATTGACGCTAATGTTCTAATAGCTATCATACTCCTGTTTATAGATAAAGCAGTTCAATTAGCCTCATGGAAATAGGCATATTGTGATACTCGTCAATTTCGGTGAAAAGTATACAGTTTTTTAAAGATTTTTATAGTAACTTTGAAATGCAGTAGCTTAAATGTGTCAGGTTTTTGTTTTTTTGGTATTTATTTTGGGATATTTGTTAGAAATTCAGTTAGATACTGTTGAATCAATTTGACAAGATATTGTTAGATATATATATTTGAGTGGTTAAATTTGTATAATTTAAGTGCTTCCCGTATTTTGTAGCACGCTGAATTTATTTTTGCATTCAGAAATACAATTTAAACAACAAAAAATTGTAATTTTGTGGGACTTTATGTTGCCAGATTCAAACTAGAAAAACAAAAACGTACAACAGTTAAACAAGGCCCTTTGAAATGACAAATGACAGGTCGAGTAGTTGAACCTATGAATCACATAGTTCCAACGTGTTACTTTCTTGACGACATTTCTGAAAAGTTGATAATTTTTGCCATTAAATTCTAAACCATAATGGAGAACCTGATTCACTAATAAAGACCTTAAGCCAGGTGCTTTTAAAGATATAGGTGGAAGAGAGGTTGCATGTTTGAGAGGTTGTATGTTTGAGATAATGCTCACATTAATGCAGTATACTAAAATTTGGGGATTTGTTTGGGTTGTTGGAGGATGTTGAGAGATTCTTTCAACTTCTCTTTCCAAGAATAGAATAAATTTAATCCGACAACACTTATTTAAGTCTGATATATCTCAGTTTAATTATTACAATACAAATACAGTTTGTATGAATCTTATGCAATGGATGCTCTCCCAAATTTCAATGGTGAATAAGGTTATGTATGATAACGATATTTAAACAAAAGGGCATGAAAAATAATAATTATAATTTTCATGAATGAACTAAACGTTGAATTACACTTTAAAAAAACAGGCTAGACTTGATTAGGAGGATACGCAGTAAAATTATTCAATAAAAACTCAAATCATAATGAATGATTTTTATGACGTGGATTAGCCAGGTGCTTTTAAAGATAGAGGTGGAAGAGAGGTTCCAAACGTGGGGAATAAAGTCCTCGTCTATGAGTGAAATAAGTATTGGAACATCGGGTGTACCCTGCCATCAACCTGTGGAAGAAATGGCCCACCTCATGAAAATCATCTCTAGATTCAAATAATCTCTAGATTCAAATCAACGAACATTGAGATTTCGTATTCCTCTTTACTTTATCAAGTTAACCTAAACTCTATGGCAACTTCCGTGATAAGAATAGTGATGGAAATAATATATTTGTATTAAGCAATTTCTGAAAGCTTGAGAATCTAATTAACATCTTCCATATTTTCATATTTTAAAGTGGTTTTCTTATACAAGTCTTTCTTTGAAGGTGAAAGTATCCTACCCGTGAAAGTAAATGTGAATAGCGGGCAGAAAATTCGTTTTTCGAAAACCATTTAGTTTGCTTAGAAAGTTTTCCCTTGCTTCCAACAAGGTAATAGGTCATCATGATGCCACAATGAGGTCTGCGTATAGCTGATCATGATGCCACATGTACTTCTTCCATCTCTTGATGATAAACTTGTCTACGTCTGTTGTATACACGTCTCCGGATTCTCCAAGAGTTCGGATTTGGGCCGAGGATAACCCCTGGCTAATCTACATAAGCCTTAACTTCCGCGAAAACCCTAACCGCAGACTCCCCATTACTAACCGCAGACATAGCAAGGTGATGGGTTTGATTTTTCCCACACTCGAAAGTGCCAAAATCTTCTTGTCTGCTGCTGGAAACACTGAATCTGCAGATGTGCTGACTTCGAAGGTGTTTCATTCTGATTCACTACATGAAGAGTCATGTGCGTTTACAACATTCTTTTTCTGGAGTTTATATGTGCTTCTGTGTGGACCAGAAAAAACATGCCTTTAATCTTATTGTCTTACATACGGTGGCTTCTTAAAGCAATAGAATATTGCAAATAGCCATACATAAATGTAATTAATGTCTTCCTTGTCTTCTGGTTTCTATTGGTACCATAGAGTAGAGTAGAATAGAGTTAATATGTAAATTACAAATTATGAGTTTTTTTTTTTTTAAATAAAAAAGGGGTAAATCCTATTAGTGTGTTGTTATTGTAAAAAAAGACAATAGGTGGCCGCCTATATATTTTCAGTCAAAAAATACATCAGCTTATATTTTCAGTTTAAAAATACATCAGCCACTTGCCTTGCCAATTGGAACCTGAGCAGGTGGTGGATGATTGTCCTGAGAGAGTTGTGTTTGTAAGTTAGAACAAATTAATAACTTCTGAAAAAATAAAACTAGACTGGAATGATGCATACCGGTGCAGAATAACAAAAAATTAATCATTGGCATCATGGGATCTTTTGTCCGGAGCTCCAGGGAGAGTTTTGTCGCTTGGCTGTAGCACGAAGGGCTGCACACAGGTGAGACATCGCTGCTTGGCTGGTGCATTAGAAAATGTGTCAAATAGTATACCAATCTGCTTGCTAATGAGGGTGTCCCCATGTAGCTGGTACACCATGTAGCTTCTGAGATCGAAAATGAGGTCCAATTGCTCTGGGCTGAGGAGACTGGGGGAAGCTGGGTTGAATTTTGGAATTTCATTCAACGGTGGAAGTGCCGAGATGGGGAAGTTCTTCTGCATAGTGCGGGTGGCTCCATCCTCTTCCGCCACAACTCCTGCATCCGCTTCACTGGTGTTGTCCTGGAGGTAAGCACCTGGAGCCGTGTGGACGAGTTCCTTTGGGAATTCTTCTTGAACAACGTATGTGGCACCTTCCATGGAAGCCTGAGTACCTACATTAGCTTTTCTAGTGCTAGGGTGCAAGTAATCGTCTCCTTGACGTAGGACATTGGTGGAGTTTGTGGCCTCGTGGTGTGTTGAGTCTTGGCAATGGACAGGCTTATTCCAGTTGTTGCAGGCGTCTCTACCGGGCAACATGGTTGTACCAGGAATGTCCACATCTCATCTTTCCTCTCTCTCTCGGCATCACTAAGCGAGGGGGCGAAGAATCCACTGAATTACAACCAAGAGAACCCACTGCACAATAACCCAATTCTCAGAGCGAGCAAGGTGATGGACCTCGAAGGAGAAATAGTGCAAGCCAGGGCTGAGCAGGAGAGATATCGAAGGGGCAGACATGACTATTGTACTCACTCGCCTCCTACCAGTAATCCACAAGACCTCCATTAACTTGACGCAAGGGAGCTATCCTCCCTTCCTCTGCAAGTAATTAAGGTCGCCCTCCATTCAAGACTGAGATGAGGGACGGCGACTGACCATATTTATGACATAAATCATGGGAGGGCTGAGTGGCCTCCTTCCATTACAAACAAATTATGAGGTTATAAATATCAATGTGAAATTGTATTAAAAGTGAATTACTTAGCAACATTACTTACAAAGAAGTGTGATCATTTTAAACAGAAATAAGCCTAAAAGACTTTAGAAAGGACATAATAACAATTGAGAAGGTTACTTGAAAGACTTTAGAAAGGACATAATAACAATTGAGAAGGTTAGTTAAAAACATAATAGACGAACTTTAGAAAGGACATAATAAGAACTTTAGAAAGGACATAATAACAGTTGAGAAGGTTAGTTAAAACCAGAATAGACGAACAATTATTTAGTTAAGAAACAATTATTTTGTGATCATTGAGTTGAGAGATTTTAATATTTTTTTTTCTAATTTTTGAATGTTTTTCTAAATTTGTATTTAAAATCTTCATGTTTAATGCACTAATTCCTTAATTGATGTTTTATTGATTCATAAACTAGATTTTACTTTTAGATTGTAAAATCTTAATAACCAAACCTTAATAAAAGTAATTAATCATGTTTTCATAATTGATTTCTTAATTGATGTTTTACCTATTCATAAACTAAACTTTACTTTTGAATTGTAAAATCTTAATGACCAAACATAGAAAATAGTATTTAATCAAGTTTATATCATTAATCAATAGTATTTAGTCATGCTTCCATCATTAAAAGTTTGTTTATTTAAAAACTTAGGTTCAACTCTAAAATGTAAATCTCAATAACCAAAATAATGTATATAGTACTTAGTCAATTTTCACAATCAATTTTTTTTCTTTTAAAATTTGAGTTCACATCTAAACTAAAGTAAATATTTAAACGTCCAAGTACAATGCTTACTCAACCTTTTCAACCTTTACTATAGATGATTTTCCCATTAAGAAAATGATTTGTTGACTTGTTTAATCTTTGTTTTTATATTTAAATTGGCATTTCCATTAACCACTAAAATCTTATTTAAAAGTCCAAGTACAATGCTTAGTCAACCTTTACTATAGATGATTTTCCCATTAAGAGAATGATTTTTTGACTTGTTTAATTCTTGATTTTATGTTTAAATTGGCATTTCCATTAACCACTAAAATTTTAATAGGCATTAAAAATCTTAATGGGTATTTTACTAGTTGTTTTGTATTTAACTTCATAATTTTGATTAAATAATTAATTTTTTTAATAATATTAATTTTTTAATTTTTGTTAAATAATTAAATTTTTTTATAACATTAAATTTAATATTTTAAAAATCAATAAGATTCTTTAAAATTTTTGTACCTTAAAAATCAATAAAATTCTCTAAATTTTTTATATTTTTAGCTAAAACATCTATACTACAAATAATAACATCGTGTTAAACATATATTAAATATAATCTTAAAATCAAATTACATCAATTTAATAAACACAAAAAACTTACTAACTTTACATGCAAATCATTAAACCTTACTAAACTTTAGTTCCAAATCATTTCCTATTTCTTCTAGAAAATAACAAAGTGGTCATAATATATATATATATATATATATATATATATATATATATATATATATAGCAAAGAGGATAGTGGAGAGGTTTTATTATTCAAGCCATTCAAATAATTGTTTTACATAAATTTGGTTAAAAATAAAAATAATAAAATAAAATTTAATATAAAATAAAATTTTTTTAATAAAATTAGTTTTATTAATATAAATAATTTGAAAAATATATAGAAATTAATATAAATAATAACATTTTTTTGTTACTTCACATTTATTTAATTTGATTAAAAAAGTATTATATTGTCCAATTGATTGACACATTTATGTAATTAGCAATAAAGTATGTGATTAAGGTAATGTATTTCCACGTTTCTCACCTAATTATTTTCTTTTACCACTTTCTGAGTTACGAATACATTTCATATTATGGCCAGATGGATGGTATTTGGCATCTGGATAGCTAGCGGGTGTTTCATATTATGGCCATGTATGTGGCATCTGGTTAGCTGACGGGCGTTTCATATTATGGACGCCTTTCTTTGGCGGTCGTTTCATATTATGGCCGTCGCTTTTCATATTAAATATTATGGATGCCTTTCTTGCAAGGATTGGATTTAATAAAATAAAATTTAATATAAAAAAATAAAATTTTTAATAAAATTAGTTTTTTTATTAATATAAATAATTTTGAAAATATATGAAATTAATATAAATAATAATATTTTTTTTTTATTACTTTTTCACATTTATTTAATTTGATTAAAAAATTATTATATTGTCCAATTGATTGACACATTTATGTAATTAGCAATGGAGTATGTGATTAAAATAATGTATTGCCACGTTTCTCACCTAATTATTTTCTTTTACCACTTTCTGAGTTACGAATACATTTCATATTATGGCCAGATGGATGGTATTTGGCATCTGACGGGCGTTTCATATTATGGCCATGTATGTGGCATCTGGTTAGCTGGCGGGCGTTTCATATTATGGACACCTTTCTGTGGCGGGCGTTGGCATCTGGCTTTTAATATTATATATTATTGACGCCTTTCTTGCAAGGATTGGACTTATGTAACCATATATTGCTATTGTTGTTACAACACTGATTGGATTAGAGAACGAGTAATAGAACCACGATTTATTCTACTATTGTTGTTACAACACTGATAGGATTAGAGAACGAGTAACTGCGATTTAGAATTTTCATTTATTTTTTACCAGTTTGATTTTTTTATTTAGGTTTTTGATTTATAGTTATGGACAATTTAAGTTGGAATGGATTAGAGAACGAGTAGAAGCATGATTTAGGATTTTCATTTATTGTTTACCAATTCAATTTTTTAATTTAGGTTTTTGAATGGTTTTTGAATCAATTCCCAGCTATGCGTTATTATGTAATTGTAATAAGTGTAAATTTCATGAAAATTTTGTTGGGAATCTTTTGACATAAATTTGAAAGAAATCACACTTGACATTTAGATTTTCCTGTAATTTGTTAAGTTTTCACCTAAACTATCTATCATTTACAATTTAAATTAAATCCATCCATAATTTAATTTGTGAAATTGAATGGCGCATTCATATTGGAGGAAAATGTTGCAATGGTAATTGAGGAAGCACGAGAAGCCATCTTTACACTGTTCAAAAAGCTAAAAAAAAATAGATAGGATTTTCTGGAGGTCCATCGTCCTTTGCCTCTTCTTTAAAATCGTCTTCTAATAATATAGATCTATTTCATAGAAGTGAGGAAAACCCTTTGTTGTATCACAAAATCTAGTTGTAATCACATCGACCTCCCTCCGTATATAAATATACATACTTTTGTAACTGGATAAGATCTTTAGAGCTTGGATAACACTCATAAATCAATGTGAAATATGAGATTCATTTATGAGAAAAGTTGGAGATTCTACTGAGAAAAATTACAGATTTAGTTAAAAAGATTAATCAAGAAATGCACTGTGTAGCTAAGATTCAAGGTTATTAGCTAAGATTCAAGGTTATTCTTCTTGTGTGTGTGTGTGTGTGTGTGTTTTCCATAAATCTGAAGAAACTTGTTTTTTCTAAATATGTTCATTTAATCTTTTAAAATTTTAAAACATCTAAATGTTATTTAAACTATGATTTAAATTCTTTTTAAAAATGATTGAAAAATATTAAATTATTAAAAAATAACTTGAAACAATGATATAGTATGTTTTAAAAAATGATTAGTATGTTTTAAAAAATGATTGAGACATATTAAATTTTGTAAAAATAATTTAAGACACACAAAGGTATATATACTAGCAACAACCATTTTATAAAAGTGGTTGATATACGCAGATCGACGCCATTAGTTTGGAAAGGTGAAAATGACGTCGATCGGCGTATATCAACCACTTTTATAAAGTGGTTGTTGCTAGTTATATAATATATTTCCAACTCCCACCCACAAATTTCATGGGCTCGGCCTATATCAACCACTTTTATAAAGTGGTTGTTGCTAGTTATATATTATATTTCCAACTCCCACCCACAAATTTCATGGGCTTATCTTTGAGCGCAAGATTCCTTACACTCCTGGAAATTGAATCTTTCGGGTCTTTTGAAAATTAAGAATATGAAGAGCCGCCATTGCACATGAATAACTCACACAATAATAATAGTTTGTATTACATAAGATAAACAAAGATACTATTCCACTTTTGGAGGGAGAGGTTGAGAGAATCTCTTAACATTCTCCAACAAACCAAACCAATCCCTAAACTCTAGTATGCGTCATAAATGAGGCATTATCTCTAACATTGACTTCTTTGAAATGCAAGTTGAGCTAACAATACACTGTCAATTATAATAATCTCATTTCAATTATAATAATCTTATGTGTATATTAATGCTTAAAATTTACATCTAAATCTCATTAGCACTACACTGACATTTATCAATTATAATAATCTTATGTGTATATTATTGCTTAAAAGTTTTATCTAAATTTTATAAGTGATTGTTGGATTTGCATATATGAATGGTTATTTCTGTATTCTAGGAATTTTTAGCAAGCTAAATTCATTTATGTATTCAGAAATGCAATTTAAACAACAAAAAATTGTGATATAGTATAGATTTAACTCTTCGGATTCAGCGGAAGAAGGCCAAAACCTTGTAGATATCACTTAGATTCCGACGAAAATGGCCAAAACATAGAACAATTAGACAATGCCATTTTACATGCAGTAGTATAAACTTTCTACCTTTTGACCTTTTTCAGGGGATATTTTTCGGAATCCATTTCATTATGAGATAAGTTTCCAAAAATAATTGTTTAGTAGATAAAATGCACATTTCCCTGGCCTTACGTGGATTCTAGTTCAATAGAAGATTGTTTTGGTTTTAATCTATTTCCTGGATTTTTATAGAATGGACAGATTCAAATAACTGGGTTGAATTTTGAAATGGAAGTTTTCAAAAAAGTTGCCAGTATATTTTTTTTAATATTATATTTAAAAAAAATAATTTTTTAATTATTATTTAATTTTTTATCAATTATAATTTTAATAAAATAGAATAGAGGCACTATTACACTTATAATTTTAATAATTTTTTATAAAGTATAATTTTAATAAAATAGATTTCCCTTTAAAGTATAATTTTAATAAAATGCACTTATTCAAAGATTTTCCCTAAATCCCCCCCTCCAAAGAAAACGCTGAAGAGAAACCAAAGGAGGGATTCACTCAGGTTCAGAATCGCAGAAGACAAATGCAGAAGAAACCAACCACTAAAAATGGAAGAAAGAACCCCAACACCAACTCCTTTGAAGCCCTTAACCACCTCCTAGATGCAAACAAAGTGGAGAGCCCACACAAAGCGGAAAAAAAATATCACATCAATAACAAGGAAGATAAGCAGCCATAGGTGCACCTCATTCCAGGTAACCAAACAGACCCACAGGATTTTCCAGACTCAAGGAAAGAACCAGAAAGTGAATGAGACACAATCATGGAAATGGATGATCAAGACCTAACCGAAATTGACTTAGACAAGCTATAGGAAGCACTCAACAAGAAAGATATACAAACCATACGAGAAGACTAGCTTAGAAAAGTCCATAAGGTTTTTCTGGACTCATCAGCAGTAGCTAACTCAAGAGTCAGTATCAGTGTGGACCCAAACCCAGACCCAAGAATACACCCAAAGGAAAACAAAAGACATGGGAGAAAATCAATGCACCAACTAATAAAGGAGGCAGGAAATTATATGATCAACTCGAGATAGATACAAAGTCTCTCAGAGAGATCCTTTTCCCACACACCAAACTGTTAATAATGAATATCCTCACCTCGAACCTCAAAGTCCTAAATGGGAGATCCAAACAAAGGATTCTCCGAAATTGCATCAAGACGGAAGACCGTGATATTCTCTTGTTACAAGAAACAAAATGCACGGGGCAAACCATAGAAGACATTCTTAAAATATGTTGGTGCAACTATGAATCATATCACTTGGACTTGAAAGGAGCCGCAGGGGGCCTTTCCATCCTTTAGAACCCTGCCACAATTATCCTAGACCAATGCTTCTCTACTCCAAACACTCTCATAGCTCACTACCAAGCCATTGGTTCACACAAGGATGGAATGATTACTAACACCCATGGAACACAAAACAACCAAGACAAACATCTCTTTCTTCAGAGTCTGGCTTAGCTAGGCTCTCTAGTTGAGCACAAACGATGGATAATTGACAGAGACTTCAATATGATTCTCACGCTGGAGGAAAAAAAAGGGGGGGGAAACGCTTGGAACATGACAACTTAAAATTTCAGGAACTAATAGATCACCTCAAATTGGTTGACATAGACAATGGAAATGTCACCTACACCTAGACCAACAAGCGATCAGGGCTCCAACAAATAGCCTGCAGGACAAACCATTTCCTTATCTCCAAAGTTCTCCTTTTGGAAAGCCCATTGGTAGAATCCAACATCCTTCCGAAGGCAGGCTCAAACCATTGGCCCGTTCGGCTTTGGGTAGACACAATAGCCACCCCCAAGCTCAAACCCTTCAGATTTGAGAAATTCTGGCTCTCCCACCTGGACTTCCAGGAGCTAGATCGACATTGGTGGAGCACAACGAAAATCCACAAGGGCACCAAAATGTACTGCTTCCATCAAAATCTAAAACACTTGAAACAAAAGGTGCGTAAATGGAACAAAGAAGTTTTCGGGAATATCTTCCAGGAAAGGAAACTGCTGGAACAAAAACTAGAGGCCCTTCAAGAACAACTCATTCATACCGGGCACACAATAACTCAACCATAGGAGGATTAGAATATTAAAAGGCAATTGGAAGAAAGATACATGCAGGAAGAAATCCTTTGGAGACAAAAATATCAGGTTCAATGGCTCAAAGAGGGAGAGAAAAAAACCAAATTCTTCCACCGTTCCATGATCCATAGATGCTTCATCAACCATATTATGAATTTGGAAGACTCGCTGGGCACTAGACTATTAAATCATCAGGAAATAACGCACGAGCTATCAGTCTTTTACAAGGAACTCCTCTCAGAACCCCATGTGGATCGCACCTCAACAATACAGTGGGAGATCCAAAACATCCCAACTCTAATCACCCAGGAGAAGAATGAAGCCCTGATGGCACACATAACATAGGCAGAAGTGGATCAAGCTATCGAGGACTTACGCACAGGCAAATCTCGAGGCCCAAATGGCTTCACAATGCACTTCTTCCACTCTTGCTAGCCAATGCTAAGGGACAAAGTGTGGGAGTTAGTAGAATAATCTCACAGCTCAGGGAAAGTTCTCCAAGCACTCAATTCTACCTTCCTCACCCTAATATCCACAAAAGAGAGGGTTATATATACGAATAATTTCAAACCCATAGCACTCTACAATGTGATCTACAAAATCATCTCCAAGGTCGTCTCTCTAAGACTCAATCCAATCCTCCCCTTCATCATTTCCAAGGAGCAATATGGGTACGTCGAAGGAAGGAAAAACATGGATAGCGCCATTCTTTTCCACGAAATCACCCGTACACCAGGTATGCTACTAAAGCTCGACCTTTCAAAATATTTTGACAAATTAAGCTGGAAGTACATGAGAGTTGTCCTAACGGCTTTCAATTTCAGCAAGGACTGAATATCCTGGATAATGAATTGCATTTCTTCAACCTTCTTCTCAATCCTTGTGAACGGTGCACCCTCACAACCCTTCTCACCTTCAAGAAGAATAAGGCAAGGTGACCCCCTATCCCCTTTCCTTTTTGTCATAATGGTTGAAGGCCTAGGTCACTATATCAAAGACTCAGTTCAAAATGGATCCCTTCAAGGTCTCCCTCTTCACGGGCTTCAACCAACAACCTCCCACAACCAATTTGTTAACGATACGATGCTTTTGAACACCGCCACAGCGTAAGAAGAAAACAAACTAAGGTCCATCCTCAATGATTTCAACGAAGATTCAGGCACCACCTTTAATCTAGCCAAATCACAACTCTTTTTTTTCAACATGCCTATTGCAATCCAAAAACACATTCCCCAACTTATGAATATTCCTGTCTTCTCCCTTCCCTCTCAGTACCTCGGTATTCCTTTCTCAGATTCAGCTACCAAAAAATTCTCATGGGATTCTCTCCTCCTCTCCATCTCCAACTGTCTTAGCAATTGGACCTTCCACTCCCTCAACCTTCCTGCTAGAATCACCCTCTTAAATTCAGTCTTTCAAGCCATCCCTTCCTATCTCATCTCAACCCTAGCCACGCCCCAATCTGTCATAAACAAAATAAAGAATTTTCAAAGGAATTTTCTTTGGCATGACCACAACCTAGACAAAAAATGGGCCCTAGTCAGCTGTGATAAAGTTTGTAAGCCCATATCTCTAGGTGATCTGGGCCTTTGGTACCCTGGAAAATTAAATAACACCATGGGAGATAAAATTTTGTGGAGATGGCTCAAAACTCCAGTAGAAAATTGGGCAAATCTATGGAAATGCAAATATGCCCCAAACACACAACAAAGCCATATGATTAGAATGCAGGAAAAAATTCAAGGGTCCAACATTTGGAATGCGGCTTGGAAAAATAGGCCACTAATACATGAACAAGCTTTCTGGGAAATTAGCAATGGCCAGAGTGCCCTATTCTTGATAGACTCCTGGCAACAACTGCCACCCCTCCAATTGGAAGAAAATATACAATACTATGAAAATCACATACAAGATCTTGCCACCCGCAAAGTACCAGATATGTGGAAAAACACCCCCAACAACTCTCCACGACGAAGCTGGAAATGAAACCATCAGGAACTTCAAGTAGCAACAAACTGTGACCTGCAACACTGGAGGCAAGCAACTATCCCAAGATGAATCTAGATAAACATAGATCTAGATATTCTTAGATGGGGACACACACCCCATGGAAATTTCACTCTCAAAGAGGGATATACTCTACAGGAAAATATTCAAACTCTGCAAAAAGACTACATCTAGACAACAGTTTGGAAATCGAAATTCTGGCCCAAAATATCCACGTTCCTCTGGCTCCTTCTTCAAAACAAGATCTTAACCTGGGACAATCTAGAAAGATGAGGTTTTATTGGTCCCTCAATCTACCATCTCTGTTATCAACAGGTAGAAACCACATAGTACCTCCTAAATAACTATCTACTCAGTGAGGAAATATGGAATGAAGCTACCCAACTCATGAGAAGAACCAAATGGGTCAAAGATAACATCATGAGCATAATAAGGGGTTGGGGAACCGAATCTTATAAAATTCCAATCCTGAAAAGAACTTGACAACTCTTACCATGTGTAGTGTCCCCTTTTGTACACATACCAATTTGTAGTGTACCAATGCACTACCCAGGTTTCCAAACCCCTCAATTACCATTCTATACATGAATGTTTACATAATTGATACAGGAATTATAACCACATGCATTTAACACAATTAAACACATTTAAATCTCAGAGTAAAATATATAATTCACTCCTGCAAT
>SNQJ01S0054726.1:5480-22745 GCA_010110895.2 Picea sitchensis
TGGTTTGATTTTCATATTCATTTTCTTTATTAGATTAAGAAAAGTTTGCATTTCATAAGTGTGTTAGGGTAAATCTTTTGAGTGTTTTGTTTGAAGATTTATTTGGTGTGTTTATCTTTTCAAGATTTTGTAAATTTTCTATGGTTTCTTTGAGTGGTGAATGAGAGAGTTTGAGGTTGTTATTTTGGTGTAAAAATATCAAAAAGAGAAAAAAAACAATTTCCTTCCTTTAGATAGAGTTCATCGAATGGACAAAGTGCATTCCCTTGCATGCATAAATTTACTTATTGTGGATGGGAAAGTGTCAAAAAACCACTAAAATTTCATCCCATTTCCATTGATTAATCAATAGCGTGAGAAGAAAAGAGCTTAATTTAAAATTTATTTGACCTTTTTCTTCATAGAAAACCAACATTAGACTAGGATTTAGGGCCTTGGTGTAGGGTTGGAGAGTAAATTCTCCAAGGCCATAAAATTTAACCTAGAAGTAATTGGTGAGCGCATAAACCCATTGTATTAATGAGCACTTCCTAGGAAGCTCCTCTAACACATGATTTAAGCACGAGGTTGCAGAGGGGAAAGTGGAGTGATATCCCCTATTTTCTTGTTTTGGTGTCTGTTAGACTACTATATTTACAAGGGTTTCAATTGTGCCACACTACTCTATGAGGTAGCACTTCTCGGAGCTTCAGAATTAGTTTCCCTACCCATATTTGTGGTCTATGTTATCACACAACTTGTAGTTTGGGAAAATACCAACCCAAGAAACAATTTTGTGACACAACTAGGGACACTTATCATTGTAACCTCAATATATATCACCCTCATTTTAGTGTTGGACAACTCCAACACAAGGGAGGCTTCCCAGGTGACCCTAGGGGGATTACAAAGAATAAGCTAAGGAGAAGAATGGAGCACCCCTATAGGTCACAATGAAAGGTTATGTGGGTTTGATGGAGGTTGAGCATCAGTCAAGAAAAAGTTTCTAATGGAAGGTACATGCAAAACCAATGTTAGAAAACCAAATCCAATATAAGATATGATGAAAATGAGCCCAAGAATAAGAGGGAAACAACAAGTTATGTCTTTTTTCCCAAAATTGCAGTGGTAAAATTTTTATATCAGCAATGACAAAGTTATAATAGATGCAATTTACACCATCAAAATCAAGTATATGATATTGGAAAATAAATCCTGCAACTAGTACACAATGTTCCAATGTTTAGACTAAGATTGATCCAAAAAGGATCCAAAGAAGAATAAGGACAAATCAAAATTCATAGAAGCAACTCAGGAAGCTCATAATGGCCTCAACAGACAAAGAAAGGGAAAAAATTCAAAGTCCTCAAAACTCAATGAAATTGGCATCATCACGAAGAGCGTGTCACAAGATTTCCAACGCCGTAAACAGATCGCCAAATGAATTATGGATCAAAAGGTATTTGTGGTCAAAGTTTTGATCAAACTAGCCCAGTTAGTAGGGATGATTCACCATCCATATTGTTGATGTCAGCATTAGTACAGATGATGTCACCGTCCATACAGTGTAAGTGGAACACGCATAGGATGACACATGTCATGTTGATGTTAGCATGGTGACATGGCAGCACCAGAGGCTGCCACATGTCACTCATTTTCCAGTCAACATATGGACCAATGAGGAAGTGCCACATGGCAGTCAATACAACCACGTGGCAGGACGCACAGGACATGGTAGACACGTGGCATCTATACCATACATGGCAGGCTGAGGTGGTAGACATGTGACATGGTAGGGTGACTATACATGTGAATGACGTGGGCCAATGGTTGGCTACCATGTGGCCCAGTCATGGGCTTCCACGTGGTAGTGAGAAAATGCCCAATGAGGGCTTGTAACTGAATTTTCAAAAATAATAAAACGCCCACCAAATCTGGCAGAGGTCCCGCCAAATCTTGTGGCCAACCTTCCAACTCCGATAAATCTAAATGATAAATCCAAACTTGGCGGCAATTAAAACCACATATATATGTTGTTATAAATACAATGCCAAAAGGGGAGACCCACAAGATCGACCCCAGGACGTCCCCCTAACCAAACATCTTACATAGCATCTGCTAACTGGTGAGCCAAATAACTCTGTAGGTTAATCCTACCAACATTTAATTTAAATGTTGATTTTTCTCACGGACGGGAGGAGGGTTCTTGACGGTACGACCAAGCATGTTTTTCGAGGTGAAGTACAGTGAATTAATTGCAGGTTGCAGGCACAGAAATCGAGACGATATTTCTCATGGGCCTGGGAGTGCCAGTGTTGGATTGGGGCATGGAGACAATAATTTTTGGGTAATTCAACGCCATGAATTCAATGGTGATGACTATTTTCTAATCTAAGAAAAGATTCTATAGCTTAATTCCAGAATTAGGTATACTTATGTATTTTGCCAAATTCTTTTGCTGAGTTAATAAAAAGGCCTACCCATTTGAGAGCAGGACCGAGAGACGTAGTCCACTAGGGGTGAACTCCATTATCAAGTTTTTTTGTTCACATTTGATGATTATGTCTCTTCGTTATTGATCTTTTCCTTATTTATGGTGAACTTTAATTTATGATCATTTGATACAATTCTTTATAAGTCACTTCGATGAAAAGATCCTGGATCATGTTGGTATCAGAGTACTCATCTTTGACTTGAATTTTTGAGTGTGAATGCTTACTAGGGTCAAGCATAAGCAAGGTGAAGGAACTCTTAATACTTTCAATCCCAAAGTTGGTCATGCATCCCAAAGGAAGAAAATGGCAGAAGAGGACAAGCATGATGAACAGTAGAAAAACTTCCATATGGTATTTTATCGCATGTCAGAAATGGTCAAGTGAATGTATGGAGACAATGAGAAGAGGATGAAGAAGAAAGGGAAGAAAAAGGAAGCACAAGATGATGATAATGCTCCAGTGAATCAAGGGGCTGGAGGAGACCCTCCTGAGCCTCCATCTTCACCATCAAGTTCTAGCTCTTCTTTCTCTGAGCATTCTCATCATTCTCATCATTCTAGCCATGAAGATTCTTTTAAGAAACCATTATTAAAGTTTGATGTAAATTTTTCTTTACCTATGTTTAATGGAGATGCTAATCCTGAAAAACTAGATAATTGGATCTGACAGGTTGAAGTATATTGTCGTGTCCAACAGATTGATGAAGAGGAAGTTAAAGTGCAATTGGCTTCTCATCGGTTGGAAGGCACCGCTCTTGTATGGTGGGAGAGAAAACTTCATGGCATAATTAAGTGTGGTAATCTTCTTTCCTCATGGTCGGAATTTAAATCAGCGATAAGGAAGCAATTGTATCCATTGGGTTATTTACATAAAGCAATGATGGAATGGAAAAATTTAAGACAAGGTAAAGGTCAAACTATACAAATTTTCACGGAAGAATTTAGGAAGAAAGATCTTGCATTAAACATTCCTTTGGATTCTTATGAAACTTTAATGAAGTATATTGGTGCACTTCATAGTTATATTCGTCATACTTTGCTATTGTTTAACCCCACTAGTCTTGACGAAGTTTGTGTGCAAGCCACTCACCTTGAGAATAGGGGAAAGCATGTTCAATAAGATCCCACAAAGAAAGCTTCCAATCTCCCACATAAGCAGATTAAGAAGTTTAAAAGGAAGGACAAAAATACCGCCACTGTAAAGAGAGAAGAAGGAAGACCATCTTGCACTCATTGCAAGAAGAATGGTCACGATGATGAACATTGTTGGAAACTACATCCATAGAAGAGAACGAAGTAGTTCGGTGGAAAGGGGAAGACAAAGACCATTGCTACAATGCAACAAGATCTTGGTTCCAATTCAGGAGATGAAAGAAAGATCACAGTGGTTGGAGTACAAGGTAAATATTCCCTTCATGCTAGTTCAAATTCCAATAATGAATCTCATGATGATGAAAGAAAGAGGAATCAATTATTTCATATAAGAGTTGTATCTAAACACACTAAGATAGATACATTATTTGATATGGTTTCCCAAGTAAACTTGACATCTGAAGCACTTTTCAAAAGATGGGTCTTGAAACTAAACCACATACAAAGCCTTATCCTCTTGGTTGGGTATGTGATAAAGAAAAATTTAATGTCACCAAGCAATGTAGGGTCGGATTTGCTATTGCTTCAAATTTGATTGATGAAGTGGATTTGGATGTTGTATCACTTGATATATGTGGCATAGTGTTGGGGAGTCCTTATCTTTATGATATAAAAGAAATCTTCTTTCGTCATGAGAAAAAATATCACCTTACTAAGGGGGGAGTGGAATATATTGTTAGAGCCCACAGCATGAGGGTATACACAACACTTGTTAGTGCAGGACAAATGAAGAGGCTCATAAACACTAATAAGAAATTTGTACTCATGGTTGTAAGGGAAAACGATGTTGTAACATCCGACGCTCTTCAAGGATGTGATCCTTCTCATAACAAATAATTAATTGATATTGTTTCTAAGTATGATGATATTTTCTAGGAACCAAATGGATTAACTCCTAAGAGGGAAATCCAACATGAAATACATCTTCAACGGGATTATCCTCTTCCTAATGTGGGTATGTACATGATGTTAGTAGTAGATATGACAGAGATCAAAAATAAGGTACAAGGCTTATTGGATCAAGGGGTCATCATGCCCAGTTCATCTCCTTATGGTTCTCCAATCGTGATGGTTCCAAAGAAGGATGACACATGGAAAATGTTTGTCGATTATCGGGCCTTAAATAAAATCATGGTGAAAAATCGATACCATGTTCCTCGTATAGATGATTTACTTGATCATTTAAAGAATGTTGTTTATTTCACTAAGTTGGATTTGCATAGTGGATACCATCAGATCAGGTTTGTAGAATAGGATGCATGGAAGACTTCCTTTAAAACCAAAAAAGGATTATTTGAGTGGTTAGTTATGTCGTTTGGGATTTGTAATGCTCCGACAATATTCATGTGTGTGATGTATGATGTATTCATGCTATTTCTAGATGATTTTTTGATTGCATATTTAGACTACATTCTTATATTTAGCGAGACTTGGGATGAACACGTAAGGAATGTAATGCAAGTATTGGATACTTTTCAAATGGAAAGTTTGTATGTAATATTGTCCAAATATGAATTTAGTAAGACTGCACTTATGTACTTAGGTCATATTGTAGGAGGAGGACAATTGAAAATTTATCCTTCCAAGATTGATGTAATTGTAAATTGGTCTGAGCCCAAAAGTGTAACCAAAATATGGAGCTTCTTTGGTGTATTCCAGTACTAGAGGAGATTCATTTCAAACTTCTCCTTTATAGTAGCTTCTTTACATGCCTTAACCAGTGTGAAGAACTCTTTTCAATGGGGAGGAAATAAACAAAAATATTTCGACACTTTGAAGGAAAAGATCAGTACCACACCAGTATTAGCACTGTTGAATCTTCAACAGCCCTTCGAGATCGAGACAGATGCCATCGGGTACGCCATGGGTGCAGTATTTATGCAATATCATAAGCCTATATATTATCACTCTGAAACTTTTAACCAATTTGTTGTTAACTATCCTACATATGATAAAGAGTTGTATGCATTAGTTCAAAGCATAAAGAAATGGAAGCACTACTTGTTATGGAAGGAAACAATCATACATACAGATCATCAACCCTTACAGTATCTCCAAGCATAGACCAAACTGCAACAATATCGACATTACAGATGGATGGGTTTCCTACTACAATTTCATTTGGTAATCAAGTACAAAAATGGTACGACTAACAAGGTAGTTGATATTCTTTATAGACCTCCTATTGCTTCTTCTATTATTTTGAAGAATGATTCTATATATCATGATAGCTATGTGGAACAATATTCTATTGATGAAGATTTCAAAGAAGCATATGAGAATCTAACCCATGGTGCATAGGTAGAGAACTATTGTCTGCAGGGAAAACTACTCTACCATCTTGGAAGGATATGTATTCCTACAAGTGGATGATTCCATGTAATACGAGAAGATCACACTTCTCTGTTTGGGAATTTTGGGGTAGGAAAAACTATGGCTCATCTGCAAAGGTTTTGTTAGTGGCCTCAGATGAAAGAAATTGTAACTAAATATGTAAAGGGGTGTGTGACGTGTTCTACTTGTAAGCCCACTAATAGAAAATTGGGGCTATACTCACCATTGCATGTTCCATCCCATCCATGGGAAAGTATCTCCATGGATTTTGTAGGGGGTTTAGCAATGTCAAAAAGGGGTCATGACTATTTGTATTTTGTAGTGGATAGGTTCAACAAGATGTGTATCTCAATGCCATGTAAAAAGAATATCATTGTTGAGAAGACTGCTAATCTCTTCTTTCAGTATGTTTGGGTTCACTTTGGGTTACCCACATCCATTATCTCGAATCAAGATACTCAATTGCTTGGGAATTTTTGGACAAGTTTATGGACAATGATGGAAACCAAGCTGAAGAGGAGAACTTCTTTCCATCCATAGACCGACAAACAGACATAGGTTATTAACCGAACATTCATACTTTTTCTTCTAGGCTACTGCAATAAGCATCCCAAATTATGGGATGAACAGATACCCTATGTAAAACATACTTACAATCGAGCCTTACATTACTCCACTCAGTGTTCTCCTTTGGAGACATGTTTTGGGTATTTACCTAAGGTTCCTTTGGACTTGATGTATGGGAGATATGTCGATTCAAATGAAGATAGACACTAATATAGAGCCTGCAAGTTAATTCATAGGATCCAACTGGTACATCAAGCAATCAGGGAACAATTGGAGAAAAGTCAAGCACAGTTTAAGGCTCGGCATGACAAACACAAGGTTGATCATCAGTTCTAGGCTGGATACCGGGTATGGCTTCATATCACCAAGGAAATATAGAAGGGTGAAGGCAATAAACTCAAGGCCATCTGTTATGGACCCTTCACTATTTTGGAGAAAAGTGGTGCCAATTATTTTTGTCTAGATATTCCACCTTATATGTAGACAGTTGTAAATGTGAAGAAATTGAAACTTTTTGAGCCTCCCGTGATCATGGATCAGGGTGAGGAAGTTTCAATACCTTCAGTTGATAAGTTTTCTCCTGAGTACTTGTATAAGTTAAAGGAATATATCATCTTGGACAGAAGGACGAGGACTTCACGCGGGGGTGAGGTTGATTATATTCGAATAAGATTAAAGGGCACACATCCAAGCAAGGAAAACCGGATTGAAAATGACAATATGATGGGAACTCTTCCCTCACTTATCTGTTGATTGATGAAAGCTTTTGGTGGTCCAAAAAGCTCTCAGTGGGAAGGCATTATCCAAAAAGGATCCAAAGAAGACTAAGGACAAATCATAATTTACAGAAGCAACTCAAGAAGCTCAGAATGGCCTCAACAGATAGAGAAAGGGGAAAAAATCAAATTCCTCGAAACTCAATGAAATTGGCATCATCGCGAAGAGAACGTCTCAATATTTCCAACAGTGTAAATGGCTCGTCAAATGGAGTTATGGATCAAAAGATGTTCACGGTCAAAGTTTTCGTCAACCTAGACCAGTCAGCAGGGATGAGTCAACATCCATACTGCTGACGTCAGCATCAATATGGATGACATTAGCGTCCATACAGTGTACGTGGAACATGTAGAGGACGACAAGTATCATGTTGATGTCAACATGGTGACATGGAAGCACTAGAGGCTACCATGTGTCACTAATTTTCGACATTTTCGATCAACATGTGGACCAATGAGGAAGTTCCACATGGTAGTCCATACATCCACGTGGCAGGATGTACGGGATGTGGCAGACATGTGGAATTCATACCATACATTGCAGGTTGACATGGCAGATAGGTGATGTGGAAGGGTGACTGTACAGGTGAATGACATGGGCCAATGGTTGGTTTCCACATGTCCCAGTCATGGGCTGCCATGTGGCAGTGCAAAAATTCCCAATGAGGGCCCGTAATCGAATTTTCAAAAATAAAAAAAGGCCCACCAAATCTAGCAGAGGTCCTGCCAAATCTGGTGGCCAACCTTCCAACTACAACAAATTTAAATGTTAAATCCAAACTTGGCGGCAGTTCAAACGACATATATATATTGTTATAACTACAAGCCCAAAAGGGGAGGCCCATGGGCTCAACCCCGGGACCTCCCCCTAATGAAACGCCTTACATAGCATCCGCCAACCATTGATCCAAACAACTTCGTTGGTTAATATGTCCAACATTTAATTTAAATGTTGAGTTTTCTCACGGATGGGAGGAGGGAGCTCGACGCTATGGCCTGGTTTCAAGGCGAGGTACAGTGAATTAATTGCAAGTTGCACACACGAAAACTAAGACGAGATTTCTTATGGGCTTGGGAGTGTCAAAGTCGGATTGAGGCGTGGAGACAATCATTTTTGGGTAATTTGATGCCATGAATTCAATGGTGTTGTTTTTTTTTTTATCTGAGCAAATCTTCTTCAGCTTAATTCTAGAATGAGGTATACTTATGTATTTTGCCAAATTCTTTTGCTAAGTTAATAAAATGGCCTACCCATTTGAGAGTAGGACCCGAAGATGTAGTACACCAGGGATGAACTCTGTTATCATTTTTTTGTGTTCAGATTTGATTCTTATGTCTCTTCATTATTGATCTTTTCCTTCTTTATGGTTCACTTGAATTTATGCTTATTTAATATAATTCTTTATAAGTCACTTCGATGAAAAGATCCCAGATCAAAGACTTTGATGGAAAAGGAGGGTTGTTAAAGAGTGTTACAAACAAGTATTTTTGACAGCCCTATGGATGTACCATAATGTTTCTATGGTAACAATATTTAAACATATAAATCAACAAATAAATGGCTCAAATTGAAGCTTTAAATAAGCAATTTTAGCTCCAATAGTTAAACAATGATTTCCATGGTTAAATTATGAATGAAACAAGAGATATAGAAAATATTGTGGCATCCATAATGGTTGTAACTAACAACAACAAAATCACTTTTCCAATCAGTATTCTCTTGGAGCACAAGAGGGATTAAATCATGTAAGGTTTAAATCCAAACTTGAACATTTCAATGTCTCAAATTTCACGTTTACTAATGCAACAATATACAATCTTGAATGAAATCAGTTCCTTCTCTATTGGGTTAATGGAGTCTCTTGTTTAGAAAAAAACCTAGGAAACATGAAGAATAAAATGTTTCTTTTAGAATTAAACACTTATAAATCCAAACAAGACACAAAACCTCCAAATTGTCTAGTTTAGAAATCCAAGTTTAGCGAGGGTTTGACAATATTCTAGGGGTGTAAACCCTCTTACTCCCTAGAGAAGATAAACCCTAGCAAGATTTTTCTACAAGGGTGTAAACACTCTTACTCCTTGTATCAATCCTTAATCCCTTTCAATGAAAAAAGAAGAAAATTCCCTGATGCAGGGTGTATTCCCTTATACTCCTCCTATATTTTGATAATATAACCTTGAATTTAAGAAGAAAAAAACACAAGATTGCAGAAATTCCTTACCTAATCCAAGAGATAGCATGAAACCTCTTACTTATCAAAGAAATTCAAACTATTTTCCAAGATGAAGCATTCAAGATAAGTTTCTATCCTTTTTTACACCAATAAACAAGTGTAGCATCCATAATGACAAGAATAAGAAAGAGGGAATTTCCCAAGAGGGCCGAAATTTCAGTCCAAGACAGATTTTCCAAGTGATGAGTTACTATTTTGTGACAAATTACTTTCCTCATATTTATATGAGGAAACCCAAGCCCTATTTTTCCCACTTCACAATTAAATCAATGATTTTAGGCTAAAACCTATGTTACAATGCTTAGTTAGCAAATCATTTTTCTTTTTTTTCCTACATAGGCTACAAAATGACCAAAAATAATAAAATGATGGGGCGTTAGCCCATAAAACTCTACTCCAAAGTGACACATGTGAATATTAGCCTTCCAAGGCCAATACATCATGATAGGAAGGTGCCACATCATCCACATATCAATCAAGAAGGTGGGGCTTCAAGACCAAAACACCACCAAGTGAATCCAAAGGTCTAATTTCCTCCCAAAAGTGTGACGTCAACCTCTCCAATAGGGACATTATGGCATAGAAAGGTGACATCACCCTCTCTACATGATTTTGGGTCTTCATCATGTGCTAGGTACGTCTCTCAAGGTGCAATTTTCATCATCTTGGGCCTCCAATGAGTGGGGAAAAATGTCCATCCAATAGGATTTCAAGCCCCTATGAAGGTCCAAGTGGCCTATTCCCTTCACGGATGTGCATTAAATCCCCCATTTTCAAACTAAACAAATGCTCAAAGACCTTATAAACTTTGCCAAATTTAGGTATGGGAGGGTTGTCATGGTGCCTTATTGGGTAGGTCAATCCCCAAGTCAAGGAATTTTTCCCAAGAAGACCCTCTTTAGGCCATGTAGTGAATATGAGGTGGATGGGGGTAGGAATTTTGGGCATAGGGTTATTGACATATCAAAGGCTCATATTGTCTCATTTATGGGTGCCTTTTTGGAGAGTGTGTTGCATACCTTCATTTGCAATGCAACATTTTTCCAAGCCCTTTATTTTCCTTTCATTTTTATCGTTCGAACATTGAGTGCTATGTGCAAGGAAAGAAAAAGAGAATCTCAATGAAACCTGAAGTTAAAACACATCAAGTTCCATATGCACTGAAAATTAAAAGACACCGCAATGCATTCCCCCATCAAGCGGGACATTTTTATTGATTTTTCTTTTAGAGGTCCTTCATTTTTATGAAGAAGCATTTCATTTCTCTCAAAACCTTAGGTCAAGCATATTGAAGGATAATTTATGGATATTTACTTTTAAGTGCTATCTACATCTCCTTTGGGCCTTCAAACCCTTCTTCCCATGAAATGAGGTACACGCCCTTCTTGGGGTCAATGAACCCGAAACCCAAAATATGAGGAAACATAGGGGAAGAAGTGTGGAAAGTTGTAAGTATGAGTGGGAATGGTATGATGACTGTTTAAGGAGAACCCCCACCCTTTCCCCAAGGGTGACCCACTTACTAGGAAACCATGTCAACCACCAAGGTGAAATAAGGAAAAAGGTATAATTTCCAAGCAAATGTTCCGTAATCAAGAAAGGAGCCTTTGCAACATGATCAAATGATTCAATTATTAAAGTGACACCTACCATGATATTGGACATGTTCCCTCATGAATCAATACCTACTAACTCTTATAGGCCATGTTGGTGTGGTAGACACTGCTATGTTGTTGATGATGAATGGTGATGTGTGGTGGAGAGGAGGGGCTATGTTTTCTCAATGTGGGATCAACTGGTCATATGACTCTTGGAATTCAATTTCTTCTACCTACGGGCCTCGAGACATCATATAATTAATTTCCCATAGGTTGGGTGGGATAATAGTCCCAACCCAGAAATGTTTACCCAATTGTCAATTGTGAGGTGTTAACCATAGTGGTATTCCCTAGGTATATATAGAGGTGACTGCAGGTGAGAAGTGCCTATATACCCAGGGCAGATGTCGAACCTATGTTTCATTTCCCCTAGAGGGTGCCTGGATTCGTGAGGTAAATTTATCTGGTAAGGGTTATGCATGTGGGTTATCGTAACTTTCTCTCACATCTTCACTAGCTAAAAATTTTGGGACATAAAATCCCTCAAAGGGTTGGTTTTCGAAAGGCCCCTTTATCCATTCTTTTTCCTGTTGATAAAATAGTTTTTTCTTGGGTGTTTTCTTTTGTTCTATGTCTAGGTCATCCATAGGTTGAATGTTGTTTATTTTTATAAAACATTTTAATCACCATGGTTAAGTAACCGCTTCATCGTTCCCATAGACAATGCAAACTTTCTTTTGAAGCGGAGGCAAACCTACATGTTAAAATGAGGTTGGTATCCATTATATATGACATAGATCATATATAGTCAGAGAGGTATTATAAGAAAAGTGAGTGAGTAGAGGTTTAAGTGGTTGAAGGAAGTCATCCACCTACTTTTAAACCTCCTTTGACATGTCCTTTCAACCCCATACTCCTTAGGTTAAGGGGACATTTTAGCCAACCTTTTTCATTTTTTAGTGATCCTCACATGATGTCGGGAATGGGTGTTGCATCTAGTATGTCCTAGATTTAAATATCATCGAAAAGTGTCATAGGAGGTACCTATGTTATGTCCTCCTTTCCATTCATTACTTCCATAGGACCACACCATCTTTGCTTACTACATTAGATTTCTCCATTTTGGGAATGTCGACAATGACTTATTTTATTTCCATGAGTGTACCTAGTATAAGCACACTCATCACATCAGTGTCGATGCCCACATCTGGATTTATGTTCGATGGGGGGACATTCCTTCACTCTAACACTGGAAGTTGATTTCCTTCTTCTTCTTCCATCCTTGTATATATCCCAACGATGTCGAAAATTGGTTTCCATTTTGGCTAGAATCTCCATAGAGGGTCTAGGGATGGTCCTAGTCAGTCTAGGGGTGGTAATGTTTTCATATGATTTAACATCCCTTCGGGTAACACACCTAATCCTGGAAGTAATAATCCCTTAGTATATCCTTTTTTTCCTAAGGGCATTCCCCTTGGGGGTATTTTGGTGGCGGGGGGCATCCATGGTTCAGGAGGCACCAATGTTTCTGGGAGTTCCTTTTTTCTCAGAGGCAACCCTCCTAGGGAATGTTTGGCCCTATAAAAAATAATTGTTTTTGGAGTTCCTCTATTCTTGGAGGCCACCCTCCTTGGAGTATGCTTGGTCCTAGAAGAATCAATGTTTCTGGGAGTTCCTTTGTTATCAAAGGCCACCCTCCTGGGGGCATGTTTGGTCCTTGAATAAAAAATGTTTCTAAGAGTGATTTTGTCCCTTGTCGAAATGAACTTGGGTGAAAAATATCCTTTAAATGGGAACCAATACACCATCAAAAACTATAATATGGGGGGGACTCATGGTTCATATGGTTAACAAGACTCGTCATCCTTTTACCATAATCCATTTTCCAACACATAGTTTCCTTTCTTGGTGATGTTAGAGTTTTCAGACCTATCATGTTTGACAAATGGACCCATTATTCACAAATTGTTATGGTTGGCCATTTCTTTCAAATTACAATCAAGCATACCTAAGGTCAATGAAATTTTTTGAGAATACCCTTCAACGTACATTATGACTTATAATATTTGGTTCTCATCCACCTCGTTGATGGATTATAGCATTTGATTGTGTCTTTTATAGAGAACCATGACTGGAAGAACCACAAAATGGTACATTAAACTTGAGGGTGCTTTCTACAACAATTTTAATACCTTATCTATCGTGTTTTTACTGCATTTTCAGTTGCTAATTAGGTATGAGACCAAGAAAAATATTTCGATATATTTTCACTAGGATACCACC
Source organism: Picea sitchensis (assembly GCA_010110895.2). Classification (NCBI taxonomy): domain Eukaryota; kingdom Viridiplantae; phylum Streptophyta; class Pinopsida; order Pinales; family Pinaceae; genus Picea; species Picea sitchensis. Next base: position 18,901 of record SNQJ01S0054726.1, read on the forward strand.
ACCCACACTCCCAATCACATTCATGAGTGAAGATGATGATGCAGATTAGTCAAGGCCATTATTCCAGACCAAGTCCTTACAGATTGGTTCACTAATTCTTTGTTATATCCCATTGTCAAGGATGTTGTGATGTTAGGGGAAGCGATTGAGGAGAAATCCATATTTCATTCCCAACATTTATACTTGATATACTCTTAGTAAGACACTCTATACAATATTATTCTACATCCTCCAAGGCCATATATAGATCCTCACAAGTCCAACCTGGTACCACATGCCAATGGCATGGTAGGTTATGTTTATAGCACATTTGTGTGTTAGTTGGTTGAATTGAACATCACATCAAAACCACCAACCACTACTTTCACCACTAAAACTTATCAAGTCTTCATTCAAACCTATGAGGTGATTTCATTGCTTTCCACATAATGGAAGAATCCTCAACAACCTAAACGGAAGAATAAGAACAAGAAAAATAATTCTCCTAATGAGCATGAGACTCCTCAAACCCAAAACCATACTGGTAGATTCCCTAAGGAGAACAATAAGAATATTTTCCCTTGCAATATTTATGCAGAGGATCATCCTACACACTAGTGTCCAAAAATTGATGACATTCATAGGTATTTCACCCACCAGAAATATCCTAATAGCCTACTATCTTGACCCATTTGTTTCCTTCCTGCCTATATCAAGTGGTTTCTTCAAATCATTCCCCTATACAAGGGGGCATGGTAGTTACCCCTCAATTTGAGTTTTCATCCTTGAACATTCAAGTATTCATGTGTGACCAAACGACGTCATTGAAAATTGGTGCTCGTAACTATGGGAATATTTTTGTTGGTCCTTCAAATCAGGATTAGGTATCATCTTCCTAGCCTGGTGTCCCTCTCTATATAGATAATCATTCATTTTAGATAGTGTTGATCCCTAAAAGGGTTTTCTTTGACAATGCATGGGACACCCACAACTATAACATTATGTAAGATTTGGCCCAAGCACCATCTGCCATTTCCTCTCTTGAATTCCTACAAATCTTCTCGACGCAACGTAAGGAATTGTTTTGAATGATAAGTGGGGTTGACCCCTGAGATTCCAATTTGATTTCATTTTATTTGGACAAAGATTGACATAGGATCTCCCACGAAATTTATTTTCATATTCAAGCAATTTTCTATGAGAAAAAAAATCTATAGGATATCTTTTGATGAAGGATCCTCCACTTGTATCGTTTCCATCTCATGTTGGAAAGTATTTGGTTCTCTAAAGTTTGATCCATCTAACATCATGCTAAAAGAGTTCGATGGAATTTTTTTTTCTTCTCATTGTATCATCATCACATTTCCCACAGAGTTAGGTGGTAAGACCATTTCCATTGAAGTTAAACTGGTTGATGCACCTTTAAAGTACAACTTGCTAGGGCACGCTTGGTTCTATAAGATGATGTTTGAATTCTCATAATTATTTTAGGTCCTTCACTTTATTTTGGGTCCTTCGCTTTCTTCATCAAGGGAATATCATTACCATCGATCAACTTTCACACTGCATGCTTGACCTTAGGACAAATGTGGGATCCAATGTGCCATTTTTTGGTGTTTCCAAGAATGTGTATATGAGAAAAAGTGTGGGGATGTTCAAAGACTCCCCTTTGATGGACACATTTACCCTTCCCCCACCATATCCTTGAAAAATTGTGACTCCTATTAATATGATGTCTGATCCGGATTTTATGAGTAGAACGAAATGAACACAGATTATTATTATTCTTAACATATAAGCATAAGGAGCAATAACAAAGATATAGTAAAAATGGCTTCTAGTGAATAAGGAAATATGATGAAACTGTAAAATGCAGACTGAAAATAAGCTTGATAGAATGGTGGCGGCTTATCTTTAAGAAGAGATGTGACGGTTGCGCTCATTCGCAAGAAGATGGTTACAATGAGGCTCTCCAAGAAATTTTACAATAAACATGAATTCCCAATGCCTAGACATCCAAAAACCTAACCCTAGGAGATGAAACACCAAAATTCATGTGGGCCCCGTTGGGGTAAGTTAGTACATCAACTTCCTAGGGTCGTAAATTTTGCATATGATCTTTGTTTTAAGTGCACCATAGCCCGTTGGAAAGGTATATCCGAGGAATACACATTTTCTCATCATAATCTGACTTCATCGACATGCTAACTGTAACATCCCGCTCTGGCGCACTAAGCAAACTAATTCTTTGAGGAAACTTGCTTGCAAGTGATCCAGATTATTATGCTATTAAAACTTTGATTTTTATTACGAGGCGTTATGGGTTGATGACATGTTGTTTTACCACTTTGACATAGACAGGTGCTATTGACTCGGTTTTACTGAGTGTGTAGGATTTTGGACCTCGAGGATGCAGAGGCATCGATGGAACCCCTTGGACTCTAGATCGAGTCAGGGAGTATACCATTGGGGTTTGATTGTTTTTACTATGATATTAGCGCATCTGATTAGATGATATGACATGGATATATTCTGACATGATTTGTTGATGATACAGGTTGACAATAGCTTGCTGACCAGACTCACATATGGAGTAAAGGGGCCACGCACGACTACCATAGATGTTCAGGGAGAGGTGTGGACAGCAGCCCTGCCACAGCCTACTAGCACTCTCGTCGTGGCTCGAACTATACATTAATGATTACCTAGTTCTAGAGGACCCACGATATCGTGAGGGAAAACTACGACAGTCGCTCACGATGATTCTAATGGGCACACAATAAGGCAGGGGCCTTATTCCTTAGAGGCCCTTAGTCTCCCACAAGTTCACCTAGTGGAGTGTTGACTCCAAGGGTTATTGATTTCTACCAAGTCAGTCAAGAGGATAGTGGCACCCTTGGAGCACGTAGTGCGTTCTGAAGGGCACATCGCGCAAGGGAACAGATGAGGCTAGTGGCACCCTTGGAGCACCTAGTGCAACCTAAAGGGCACGTCGCGTTGTTGATGATAGAGGAATGAACCTAGATGGCATTAGGACAAATAACGTGTTAAGTATTTTTAAAACAAATTCCCTAATTAAATGTCACCCAATACGAAAATTTAAGATTTAAGTCTAAACTATGCTAGTGGTAAAATTTTGTCTCTCTAAATATATATATATATATATATATATATATAAACAAAATGATAATATTAAAAACCACATGAATAATAATTATGATCTTCATTAAATCTTGTAACATGAAGGGATTAAGAAATTAATTGTTTCAAAAAAATCTGTTGGGTTCAAATTTGAAAAGGGAATAAATTGTCTTATTATATTGATAATTTAAAATATACTAATTAATGAGAAAAGGGGTAAAAGGGGTTAAATTCCACAACTGCCTTTTTGAGTTCTAAGTAAAAAGGGGAAAGAGGGAAAATAATTTTTTTTAGGAAACTAGGAAAAGAGGTAACATAAAAGGGGAAAAAGAGGAACTTAAGGGAAAAAGTGAAAAGTCAAACTTAGTAAAGATTATACCATTTAAGAACTTTCTAATTTAAACTGAACTAGCATTTTAATAAAAGGGAAAGTTATTAAAACCTGTTAGAGAATTTGGGGACACCTATGAGTGATTCTAGGAGTAACTTTAGGTGGGTGAGGGAAATAAAGATAATTATTTAATGAAATAAATTAATTTATGGAGGAATGTAGGGGATGGGGGACACCTGTACGGAGAAGAGTTTTTAGGAATTTATTTTTAAAAAATTTAATTAAATAAGATTTTAGGAAAGAAAGGAAGTTCGAAACTCTATATAATGAAGGAGGGAGAAGGATGAATGACCATATTCTGTTTGTGTAACGTTACGCTGTAGAAATATCTATT
>SNQJ01S0054727.1:29277-44723 GCA_010110895.2 Picea sitchensis
AATACTACCCTATTGGAAGATACGAGGATCAGTACACCAGATGGACCACCCTATGCCAATAAAGGGACCAGATAGTACAAAATTTCAACAATATTTTCCATACCCTGCACACCAAATTGGGTATCAAATACTTTGAGCATCATCTGGTGCTCAAATACCATGGATATTTGCATAGATACATTCAAACATAAATGGATTTTCTTGACATCACCTCATTGGGCAGGACTTATAGATACGCGGTCAAGATCGAGCATAAATTTAAGCAGAAAAGGCGAGAGTTTGTATCTGCAAATCCCTCATAGCTGAAGCAGGGCAAAGGTGACCCCAAACCACACAGCAAGGGAACAAGTCAATATGGTCACCCTCGGGACAACCAATCCAAGTCACAACACAAGAAGGGAAATGAAAAGATGAAGAAGGACATGGGAAAATGGTGCGAGTATCATAAAATCCCTTGGCAAAACACCGAAGAATGTTTCTCCAAGCAGTCACTCATGGCCTAACTGAAGGCTTCTGAGTCAGAGGCCGATTCTAATTCTGAATCAAATCCTGAAGGAGGGAAGCAGATTATCAATGCTGAACCTAGGGCCACTGTCTCTGCCACCAAATTCTGACCTAGCGAACCAGAAGAACCGGAGGAAGGAGAACCCCCATTTCACTCGTATATGTGGGTAAAGGGGCCTCTACTTCATTTCATTTTCGATAGCAAGAGTGAAAAGAACCTGATTTCAGCAGAGGTCATCAAGCGGATGGACCTGCCAATGACACCACACCCACATCCCTACACCATCGATTGGCTTCACCAAGGAAGAGATCTTTGTGTCAGACAACAGTGTCATCTTCTCTACATCATCAAGCCTTTAAAAGATGAGGTATTGTGTGATATTTCTCCCATTGAAGTTTGTGATGTTATTTTAGGAAAACCATATTTTTGGAAGCGTCATGTTGTGTATGAGTCTATATCCATCAGTGTTATTATTACTTTGGGTAGAAACTTGTACATGATACCAAAGGTAGCGCCACCTACTGCTCTTTCTTTAAATGTTGCTAAGCAATGCGGTAAGGTCATCTCATAGACCATGAAGTTCATCTTCTTTGTGATTCATGCTCACAGTAAGCAGAAGTTCGCCTCCACATCTGTGGCCTCTACAAATATCCTCTGTTTGCAACAAAATCAAGTGGATGGGATCGTGGAAGAATACATAGACATATTCTCCTCACCTACAGGGGTAACGACACACTGCCAATTCAAGCATCCAATTGATCTCACTCTCGAAGCACCTCTACCTAATGGACCAATATATTGTCATTCACTGATGGAAAATGGTGAAATAAGGTGACAGATCCAAAATTTGCTTCAAAATGGGCACATCAGACCCATCTCCTCCCCTTTTGGAAGCCCAATTATACTGGTGTAGAAGAAGGATGGGGTATGGTGACTCTGCATTGATTACAGAGCCTTAAACAAAATCATAATCAAGAACCGGTACCCCATTCCCAAGATTGATGACCTTCTTGACCAACTCAAGGGGGAAAATCTCTTCAGCAATATTGACATAAAGTTTGGCTACCACCAGGTTCCCATTGAACCAACTAATGTATGGAAGACAAACTTCAAATCTAAAGAAGGTCTCTTTGAATGGCTATTCATGCCCTTTGGCTTAACAAATGCATCAACCACTTTTGTGAGGTTGATGGATGATGTATTGAGACCCTTCACCAAATCCTTTGTGGTGGTGTATTTGGATGACATCCTCATCTTCAACAGAACATGGGAGGAGCACATGCGGCATATTCAACAGGTTTTGAGCACTCTGTGGCAGCACAAGCTATATGCCAACTTGGAAAAATTATCTTTTGGCATGAGCAAGGTCCAATACTTGGGCTACATTTTTGATGAACATGGGGTACATGTTGATCCAACTAAGATCCAAATCATCCATGACTATATAGCCCCGACCACACTGACCGAGCTTCGATGCTTCTTGAGACTAGCCAACTTCTAGAGACAATTCATGTTGGGATTCTCCCATATTGCATGGGCCCTCAGCCAAGTGAACAAGGGAGGTGGTAGGGCCAAGTTCATGTGGGGAAAGTAACAACAATGAGAATTTGATGATCTGAAGCATCACTTGTGCTTAGCTCTAGTACTCTCTTTGTCCGATTGAGACTGATGCATCTAACTATGTTGTGGGTGCAGTTCTCACTTAACATAGTCATCCAGTGGCATACCATAGTGAGACACTCTCAGATACTATCTGAAAATACCCCACCTATGACAAGGAAATGTATTCCATTGTACAAGTATGTCGTCAATGGAAAAAATACATTATGGGAAAAGAGACGATCATACACAATGATCACAAGCCTCTGCAGTTCATATAGACATAGGGGAAATTGCAGAATGAGCGCCATCAGAAGTGGTTCACCTACCTACAACTGTTCCATCTCAACATGAAGTATAATATAGGTATCTCAAATCGTGTCGCCGATTGCCTCAGTCAGCCTCCTATGGATGCACTCATCACCATGCTCCATTATTTTGGACATGAAGCATCTGAGTGGCCCCAAATTTATCAGAAAGATCCGAACTTTGCCACCACCTATCAGCTCTTGGGTATAGGCGTGACTGTCATCGATTTTCACATTCAGGATAGACTCTTGTGCCACCTAGGCCATCTATGTGTTCTTGCAAGAGAGTGTGCAAAGATGATTTGGGAAGCCCACTACAGTTAGGTGGTAGGACATTTTGGCATGGAGAAAAATGTGGTCATTATTTAAAAACATTTTTATTGGCCAAAACTTCAACAAGACATCAACAAGTATATCATATATTGCACTGCCTGTGCCATTTCCAAGACAACCATCAGGAAGAAAGGCTTATACACCCATATTCCTATTCCTGAGAAGCTTTGGGAATCCATATCAATGGATTACATGTCTGGCCTTCCATCCACCAAGCAAGGAAATGCCTGCGTATTTTTGGTCATTGATTGGTTTTCGATGATGGCCATCCTCAAAGCCTGCAAGAAGAATATCACAGCGACATATACTACCAATATTTTCTTCAAATGAGTGTGGGTCCACTTTGAGATACCACATATCATCATCTCCGACTAGGACAACAAGTTCTTCATCACATTTTGGTCGAGTCTCTGGTCACTGTTGGACACCAAGCTCACAAAATCCAGATTGGGGTAGGCACTTACCATTTGTGAAACCTTAGGGGTGAACTGGAAACTCTTACTATCAATGGTCAAGCCCTGAAACATTTCTTTTCATAGCTACCTTGAAGGAATTATCTTGTATTATAATTTACCTTTATTGTTTACATTTCGGTTTTGATTGGTTAGGTTGGTGTTTTCAGTTTTCAATTTACCTCTTCTTCTCTTATGATTTGTTTTTCTTTATTTAGTTTTTGTTTTGATTTTAGTGTGATTACAAGGTTTTTTTTTTTTAAATTGTGGCATAATATATTGATCCCGGGTCTCTATCTCTCAATATTTCAAGTTCATAGACAAATTGGGGAAAGCTTACTAAACTAGAGACTTCAATGCATGAATAATTAACATTTATGTATGCAAATTACTCAGGGAGCAAACAAGTTTCTTACCTTGTGGCCAGGGAATACTGGGGGAAATGGAATAAAGAAAAGTATGACTGATACCCCCAGATGGAGTAGAATCAATTTCATAATTTTTAGGAAAGACAAGAAAATACAAGTTTGAATTTCTTTTCCTCCACCAAGAAACATATATCCTCCTCCTTAATACATTCTTGGAACCTATGTGATGAAGCTAGATACAAAATAATAAGCTAGAATGTACAATTTACAAGGGTATGCAGATATCCTCTTTGGTGCTATGGACACTCGCTGACAATGGGGCAAGGTCTGTGATATCAGGCTGACTTTGTTGGGGATATGAAAACTCACTGGAGCAACACCATGGTGAGGTTCTTAACTCTATATAAAAAAAAGGCAATAGCATCATGTCTTCCTACCATCCTTGAGTTCCAACTCAATTCTCGTCAGGAGGGTATAATTCATCGGTTTAATGGAAAGAGGAATGAAATCGAGTGAATCCCCATGAGTGGTTGACGTGAATATTCCCTGGGTTAATGGTATACATATTTGGGAATCATCGATGGGTCATTGCCTCAAGTTGATGGAAAAATCCCAATGTGTCTATTAGTATCAGTAAATGAGGAACAAAGAGTGTGTCTTATACCAGTGAATCACCATTTTTTGAGCACTCAACACACTTGATGGGTGTTCTATATGCACTAAAAACACACTAAAAACCCTCAATTAAATTGTCAACCCGGGGTAAGTAAACTTAGATTTGTAGCAATATATATGCCAAGGTAGAAAGGCTGGAGGTAGTATAGTCTAATTAAGGAAATGGGATATTGAAGGGCTAATCTACTCAAGCAAAGACTACTAATGATCAAACCCTACTAAGAAACTTAAATATGCACCCTAAGTAACTTTTGAACAAAGGATCTATGGATAGTCCTAAGAAAGAAAATGAAAACCCTACTTAAAGAAACTAACTTTAATCATAACAATAAGAAAAAGCAAACTGTTCATCTAATAAGCAATAACAACAACATACTACTTTAACTAACCTACTTAAATTCAATAAGCAACTATCCTATCAAAGCAAGAAAATAGTCAATCAACTACCCTATCAAAGAAAAATAGACAAGTAAGCAACTAACCTATTAAAGMAAGTAAACAACTAACTAACCTAGGATGACTTCTACAACAAGTAAACTAATCAATAAGTAACTAATTAATCTAAGAAACAAGTGAACTCTATTCTTAAATTAAACTTCACAACTATTTCTAATTTACAAAAGGAAATCTACTGAATTGAAAGAAAGAGGAATTAACAACTAATATTTAATCTATGATAAGCAAACTACTCTTTAACCTACCAAAGAAAAAGACTATCTATCCTACAAAAGCAAGGAAACTATCTCCTAAGCTATGAAAACAAGAAAACTATCTTCTAATCTATGAAAACTCAAATATAGTGTTGATGGTTATGTGAATGTATCTTGTGTCTTATAATATCACGATGGCACTTAAAAATGAATGATAATTCAAGAGGGACAAATTCGATATTGACTTAAATAGAAAAGTGGAAAGTGTGAATTAGGAAATCCACTAAGAACTTAGACATTATGGAAACAAAATCAACTATCCTACATATCCATGTGATTATTGATCATGCATTAATCATCAACAATATAAAGAGACTATTCTAGTAAATTCAATTGCATTCTATGCTAATGAAGCAAATTCATACTACACTAAACTCAATAATTAACTATGAATTGAAATTGCAACCTATATCTAAGAAAGAAATTGCATGAAAATTAACTATGAATTGAAATTGCAACCTATATCTAAGAAAGAAATTGCATGGAGTAAACTAAACTAGTTCTATCTAACACCAAATTAAGTCTTAACAATTCAAATTGCGAAAAGAGGAAATATTCCTAAACAAAAATTAAACACTATTTCAGCATATAACAAGTAAGCAAATGAACAACCTAAATGGAAAATTAAATAAATAAAACTAAATAGCAACTAGATATGCAAACTAGGATTGAAAATTAAAGGCTAATGACTATCCATCCACCAAAACCTTTCCAAAGAAACCATTATCTTCATACTCTGTTTTTAACTCTGTTTTAACTTCTAACTATTTTATTTCAACATACATAAATTTTAACTGTTATCTAATCACACAGGGGTTAGTAGCTTAAGCTTAAGCTTATTTTCCATTTAGTTAGAAAGACATGGCATATTAACTATTCTTCATAAGCAGCCCGCAACAAAACACATTCATTGGCATTAACTCAAAAAACAATCTGCAATTAAAAGGAGGAATTAGATACACAATTTTGCAACTAAAATAAACACACAACAAGTAATTGAAATTGGGAATTTGACACAATAAAAAATGATTTTGAAAACTAAGAAAGGAAACTGAACAATTATAAATCTACTCTAACGAGAACAATTACCCAGACCACTGGTGGGCCCCCCAGGAGGTATAGGCAACTTCTCAACACGAAATTGCGATCAGAGAATCAACACAACATTGTCATTCATTAAAAAACGCAGTCGAATCATAAATTTACAGAGATGTCTCAAATACACAATAAAAATGTCCTCTTAAAATTCTTCTCTTTGGTCTTTCCACTACTGGTGGTATTTATAGTTTTTACAAGCTGAGAGGTCAACCGCTGGAGGGTCGATCCTCTCTAAAAACAATAAATTGCATTTAAGATGCCCTAACTATCGGTGGCTTCTAGAAATGAGGTGAGCCAATAATCACCCCAAATAACAACACAAATCGAGTTGTCAAGAGTTCAGTAGTTGGAGGCCACGAGCACAGGCAAAACCCATGTCTCTAATTCACCCATCGATGGCCGCCAATACCATAACCGCCAAATCTCCCATCGTTTTTGTGCAGGATGGAGTGCCGGATGGAGTACCAGACTGAGTGTTGGATGGAGTACCAGATTGAGTGCCAGAAGAAAAAACAAGGTGCAATTTTTCCTTGTCACACACAAAACATGAATTAGTTTCCTGGGAACATAAAAACATGCTGAATTACACTCAAAATCATCATAAAACATGAGTTATACATACCTGTTGTGAATCATAACGATTTGACACAAAATCTCTTCAAAAACTCTTCAAAATAGGAAAACGCATATACATCTTCGACAAAAAAGGATCTAATTAACGTCATGAAATCAATCATATCACGGTCTCAACAACACCCTTAAAACATTATGTAAATTTTTGGGTACCACTTTCTTTAATTTTGTCTTTGTGATTTAATTATCATGGAACCTTGATAAGTTTTAGTTTTTATTTCTTTCATTTTGGTGGTTTTAAACTTTTCCCTAACTATTTAGAGAATGAAAGGAAAATCTCAACACTTCACATTTCCTGAAACAATCTTTGAAACCACTTTCAAAACTTAAGTTTGTCGATGTCCGACAATCACCCTTTGAGAATGCTGACACTGAAAAACGTTGGGAGTCGGTCGAGTCAAGAAACTAAGGTGTAAAGTACACAATTCATCTTTAAGAGATTCGATGTCGATCAATGTCGGGTGTCAATGATTTCAACAAGAAAACACATGCCAGTAGACACTAGGAAGAGGCATCTGTTGATGCCGATGAATATTGGCCATCAACACCCAACATGGTGCATAGAAATTTGGCGAAGAAAGTGTCAAGTGTTGATGTTGATAAAAAATTCTCCTCAAGATCAGGACCATCATATTATCTCAAGAGGTCATCTCAATCATCGAATATTTGGGTAAGTTTCATAGCACAATATCAAGCCAACACTACGGTTAACCCGCCACTTTGCCTCGTCAATTGACATATCAATATTAGTATCGCCAAAAATTTAGTCACATCAGCATCAACACATCATCAAACCAAAGCCACATCATCTTGCCACGTCTCCATTGAGGTAAGTGTTCGATCTCACTTCTAGTCGATAGCGCATCGACATCGACATACCAAGAAAAACAAATTGTGTTATAACATATTGGTCTGGCATTTTTTGATCATCGAAATACCATTGACATTGATGAACCTGAGACCAAGATTTATACTTTTGTGTTATACCACCCCTGTCGATGATCGATCATAGCATAACTAACTGTGTTCTTGGTTTTCCATGTTCATTATTTCAATCCCCAAGGTTAATATTAAGCATCCATTGCAATACTTCTTTATGCACACCTTCTCGCGATCTTGAACTATCCAAATATGCCATGTCTACATCCCAATAAACTGACCATGAAAAAATTCTTAAGCATGAATTCCATCCACATCGAGATCGACAACATAACATTGACATAAATCAATGAAACCTTTAAAAAGAGACATGCCTGAGCCTCGATCTGGCCGTTGTTGCGTACCAACTCACTACCATTTTAAATCCCAGATGAACTAACTTAACATCTAGTTACATCGTCATTTTGCGATGCACATTAAATCCAAACTATGATGCAGATGACGCAGTTCATTAATGAATATATGCATAATATTTTTTTCCTATACTCAATGGTGAGGATGGGACCACTGGAGACAGTCTGTTTGAATTCAATTTGGGAATTGTTTCACCATTGTGTGCATATTTGAGATTTTCTTTTGTTGCGAAGAGTTTGTAAGTGACCAAGTTTTTGTTCCAAGATGAGTCTTATCATGTTTTCTATAAGACCCAAAAATTGTAAGTGTTGAAATAAGAGAAAACCCTTCGTGCTCAAATATTTACAGTGAATTACTTCTCTTTGAAAGTATTTTATAGGAAGGGAACTGAATTTAGTTATTTTTTTGCAGGAATAATTTATCCCCGAATATTGATGACCCGTCAGTCTCCCAGGACACCGAAAGGAATGAATGAGTGGAAGGGATAAGCTCCCAGCTTAGCTGCTAAGGCATTATAATTTTCTCCCAAAATGGAACCGATGATCAAGATGTCTCAAAAGAAGCTGACCAATCCACCTCTGCTCTACAAAGATACAAAAGAGAGAATGACATCCAAGTTACTTCTACCCTCTTGGCTTTATTTGTATAATAATATCTACCATGGTATTTTTCCCAAGTTCACACCTCAAACTGACCCAGAAGTAAGGGTATTATATGACTAGGTGTTTCAAAACATAAAATGGTCTTTATTGCACATGGTAACATCCAGGTCCCTGGTTCTGCCTTGTATAGAAACCTTAGAATGGATAAACCATCATACCAATGTTGATAAATGATTAATAAACAATGTGGATGGAGAATGTATTGGGGTTTTTCTACCTATGGAGACTAGCAAATATTATAAAATCAAATATCCCAAGGTCAAACTAAACAATGAATTCACTGTCGAATTCTATGAGCATCATAACATAGGTCATTTTTTGGCATCCTAGTGGAAAGAATATAAGAAATTTGTAAACAGAGCATTATGATGGTATAACATAGTAAACCTTAGGGAGCCATACATTTTCTTGATGGCCCTATGTTGGCACATGCCATTTTGGGGAACAATTCTGAAATCAAGGAAGCAGATGAGAAAGGGACCAAAAAAGGGGTGTGCACTAAAGAATAAGGAAAAACAGCAAGAGGAAGCAGAAAGTCAAAGGAAAAGAAGAAGGACATAGATCAACTGCGTGCAGGAAGTTGGAATGTGGACAAACCTAATCCACTTAGGGTTAGGTTTTTGGTCATTGATGTAATGGGTTTTAACCCTCTTTTGTAGTATAAATATGTATTGTAAGATTTGAGGAGATCATCCTTAATCATTAGATCAATATTTTGGGTATCAAGTCTTGGATGAAATTTGAGTCGTTAGTTTTTGGTGGAGAGTTGTGGAGATATTATTGAGTCATTTTTGGAGATAGAGTTATGGATTGTAACTAAGGGTTAGGTCACAATCTTTGGAGCTTAGTGCGACACTGGTCAACCTCACCTATACTTTTTCATTTCAAATACACAGTTGATGTAATGCGCGCAGCGCAAGGACTTGATGAAGATAAATAAAGAAGAAAATAATTCCAGAACTTTGTGGACATAGCCCAAGGGGTGAACCATGGTAAAAACCCGTGTCTTTGTGTGGAATGTCTCTCTTATTTGTTGCAATGGTTTATGATGAATGCGTGAATGAATGAATCTAGTAGTAGTAAAATGTAGCACACACTATATTAGTTTGATATTTCCTATATAATGTACGCTAATGAATGAATATGGTTATAGAATGGTAGATCTCATGAATGTTGAAGTATAGAAACATGCATAACATCCCCAAAGCAACATCCCTTCCAAGGCTGCAGACATTTGCGTCCTACAACCGCCCATAAATCCATCTAGGGTGAGACTTCAATGTGCACTCTATGCACAGTGTTGCCTTTTGGTATCCAGAAGGGTCGATTGTTTCTAGGGTTTTGTTGGAGAACTAAAGTAGAACCCGGGTCAACCCATAAATCCAACACCCTAATATGTCAATTATATGGAGAAATGGATTGTTCTAGGTTTTTGGAAGCATGGATTCCATTATCTTATATTATATATATATATCCAGAAGCATCTTCAATTGGGGCACTATCATTTCTAAATAACTGAGCATTCAGGTAGAGGAAGCACAAAAAACCAAGGCTGGGGAAACCCATGTTTTCTTCATGGCATCTTATACATTGGATGCAATATGTGCCAGGAATTTATTCCCTAGGTTGGGATTAATTTGTCACATCTTAGAGCTACCTGTACATGTTTATTTCAGTATCTTATGGGAGAATAGGTACAAGAAGTCTTACACTTTAATATTTGATGACTTATGGCTAGGATATACTTCTTGATTTTCAAGCGGAACTTCCCAAGGCTCTTAGAAGCAACAAGAAAGGTCATAGCTAGGATAGGGAATTGGTACTTGGAAGAGAAAATTACTTACTTCAAATTGTTTGGAGCTACCAGTGCCCCACACTTACTGCCAGCTCATGTGCAGGATAGGTTGGTGCTTGGGGAAATTCACTATCAAAATATACTACAAGGATTCAATACTTCCTCAGTAAAGGACAAGAAGAGGGCATTCATCTCATATGGGTTTTATGTGGGATATCATTTTTTTAAGGACACCACACAGGCCAGAGCAGAATCCCAAAATCACGTAGAGTATAGGTTCTACACTGGAATGTACAAGAAACATGACCCAAAAGGTCCAGTTTCTCAACACGTTGGTCAGGTGATATCTCACTGGCTATATGCACATGATGCATTTGAGGATGAGATATTCACTGAAAATGATATATACTGGGAAGAAGTATTGTGGACAAAAACAAACTGAGATCTGACTCACTTCAAATCTATCTCAGGAAATGAACAATTAGAGTGGTTGGAACATATAGTAGGAGTTGTTGTACAAGGGCGAGTAGTAAGAAGGATAAAATCACAAATAATTATAGAGGAGGCTAAGATAATGTTTTGACAACACGGGCATAATGAAACTCTTTAGATATTAGGACCATCTGAAGTGACTCCTGTGGAAATTCGTTCAATAGAAGAAGAAAAAAAAAATACAAGAGAAACTTCCCTCACAAGGAATGATTAATGGCCAGAGGAAAGATATAGATAGGTGGAACAGTCAGGCCCTAGATCATCAATTGAATCTGTGACAATAAAACTAGGCCCAAGAACATTAAGCACCCGATGGCGTTGTACCCTGTCTGTATTGATGGCGTGAGGATTGGGATGGTATCAATGTGTCCTCCGTGATTCGATGTACCGATATAGACATCGGTCCTATTCGGAGACTACAATACATGGATATGGGATGAGATCCAAATACCACCAGATAGTATCATTACACCCTGGAGTAAATCATACAGCCTCAAGCCAAATAAAGGAAGAATTTGACCAAATTGAAAAAAAGAGCTGGGAGCAGATGTGTACCTCAGTGGGAAGTAGGAGGCGTCTAAATGTAACCAGTGATTTTTTCCATAGGAAAATACCCTATATGGAGGAGAAAGGGGAGAAGTGTCATATTTGGGAGAACAACCAACAGGTAGCACACCTAGAAGACAAGGACATGAGGAGCAAGATAATGATGAATAATTTGAAGGAGGCTGGCAAAGACACAAGAACCACTCCTCACTTTCAGTGAGAGACAGCACCTATAGTGTAAACTAGAAAAGGATGCAAATGAGGTCATCATTGACAAAGGAAAGGACTCTCGATATGTAGAGACTCAACTCACAGATAATCATGAACAACCTGTTAAAGCTCTAGGTCAAGAGCACACATAATGCAGAAATAAAAAAAATGTCAGCATTCAGGTACCATAGGATGACAAAGGTAAAGAACCTGTTTGGGAACACTTTCATACCCCAGGGAGTATGAGCAATGTGATATAATGGGGGGATCAAACAATTATGGAGCATGTATATGAAGTAGTCGATGTGCAGGAAATTTCTTATGAAGAAAAGAGAAAAGTGGTAGTAAGAAGGACAAACAAGAAGAGGAGACTCACTCTGGACAATGTTGTGATTATTAGCATGGAGGAAACCATGTTGGATGCTAGGAATTATGGGGTGAGAAAAGGTAAAGAACCTATTTGGGAACACTTTCATACCCCAGGGAGTATGAGCAATGTGATATAATGGGGGGATCAAACAATTATGGAGCATGTATATGAAGTAGTCGATGTGCAGGAAATTTCTTATGAAGAAAAGAGAAAAGTGGTAGTAAGAAGGACAAACAAGAAGAGGAGACTCACTCTGGACAATGTTGTGATTATTAGCATGGAGAAAACCCTGTTGGATGCTAGGAATTCCAGGGTGAGAAATTTATTAGGAGTAGGTATGGCTATATCCAGTGCTACCATTGACAGGGAAAGAGAGGATGAGCGAGAGGATGATTCTATGAGAGTTGAACTAGTGTAGCTCAGACATCATGTGGAAGATTACAGGGACACCACTCAAAAAATTAGGTTCATAAGAGTTGAAATCATAGAGATATATAGCCAATTAAAATGATAAAGATAATATTTTATAACACATATCATCGGTTATCAAGAAGAAACCTTGCTAGGAAAGATAACACACAAAGAAATGATGCAGTGGTCTGAAAGGTCTCACAGGAATTTGGCACAAATCAAATGCATCTGAGAGATCTAGAAGGGTTGAGGGAAAGAAGAGCATGGTATAATATTTATAACAGAGGAAATATTGGCCAGATTCCAAATGGCCGCAAAATATTGGACGTGGATAGTAGAAGAGCCACAACATAAAATGCAAGACATATGGGAAGAGTGTCTCAAGAACTGGGACAAAATAAATTTGAAAATGATAAATATTAGTCTTCGAGAGTTTGTCATTCCCTGTTGGCCCTTGACCAAGTTTTGAGTATCCTTGGTCATGTTTGACCTATTTTGGGACTTCGATAGGCTGTCGAAGGTGGAGTGCAAGTCAAAGAAGATATCGCGGGATCTTGGCCCCTTGTTTAGGGATTTTTGGGTTTTGGGCTTATGTAACGGGTATGGGGATGTTGGCCCATGGGTTTACCCATGTTTAGGCCCTTTTTTTAATGTATAAATATAAGTCTAGGAGATGTAAGAAAGGAGATAGGCTTGGTACCTAGCCAAAGTGTTGAGTGCAGATTGTAAATGCTTTGTGAATTCTATGTTGAGAACTTGTAGAGCTAAGTGCAAGTGAATGTAAGAGACTGTGTAAAGGATTTGTGATGTAATCTATCTCGGGGAAGGAGGATCTAGCTAAGTGAACGTAGATCTCCTGTCCTATGCGGAGTAGGATATTGTGACCCTGTTCCTGTAGAATATTGACAGAAGACAATAAAAGAGAAGAAGAGTTGGTGGACGTAGCCCCAGGCCAGGGGTGAACCACGTATATCCTGTGTTATGGTTGATTTGTGCATTATGGTTGTTTCATTGTTCATATGATTAATTCTTAGTGCACTGATGTATGCTTAGATGAATATGATATGATAAGATTAGTGCTGAATAATATGAATGAATGATAGATCTAACCTATGTGAATGTGCTTAGTGCTTGAATATACTAGATCTGGGTGAATATTGCCTTGATATGTTGTTAGGGTTTACCTATGCTGTAAATTAAGGCTAAATACTAATGATCTATAACTTCTAAGTGCTTTGTTAAGGTGTTACAATCACAGATCTATGTCCTAGCTAGGGTTCCAGACATTTGAGTCCTGCAACCACCCCTACCTCTACCTCAGGTGAGACTTCATTTGATTCACAGGTGTTGTTAAAAGGGCCGATAGTTAGGGTTTTGTTTGTGCGTTGAACGCTAGGTCTTCCCCTATGCCAACAAATGGTTCCATTGTCGAGACCTGAAACTGTGATTGCTGGGAACTGAAGAAAAGATAAAGCTCCGTGCATATATCTGTTGCCCGAGTTCACAATATTCTACTTGACTTGTGAAGCTCTGTGCTAAGAAGAGAAGCTAGATCTGAAGAAAAGAGGTAAGATATTGAAGCTTTGTGGTCTGATAAAGGTAAGAACAGTGAAAAGTTTTGATTGAAAAGGTAAGATAAGTGGAAATTTTTGTTTCGAAAGTATGAATCTAGGTATGTTTGATAAATTTTGTCCTAGCCTGAAAACTAGGGCACAACTAGAAGAAGGAAGATTTGATATGAATAGATCTGATAGAAATGATGAAAGATATGTTATTCCTATGCATAGAAAGAATGTTTGGACTAACAAATGGATGCAATATCCTAGTGTTATCACACTAAGTTGCCTTGGGTCTCTTAGTTTGTTTTTGTTAAAAAGAAAAATTAAAAAAAGGCCTTAGATTCTTATTTTCTCTTTGTAAATTTCTCATCCATTAATTGTTATTTATGATAGGACCCCTTAGGATGACTAAACCTTTGAGTCATAGCTCATGTGTTGATCCACAATTCAATTTTTGGTCCTTAAACCCTTATGAGTTCATGGTCTATTCTTTATGTCCCCTCTCGTGATTCATCCCTAGGTTGATACTTCCCATGACCAGGCTGATGTGACACACCTCTCTCATCACTCATGACCTCGCATGCATACCTCATCATCCCCACTCACCTGTCCAATCATTTTTTGATTTGGAGAACACTGCCCACTCAACAGGCATTTCCATAGCACCTGTCACGATTATCATGCACCCACTCCAAGCCATGATTACCATGACTGATACCTTAACCCTTTTTTTCAGTGCCTGAAGTCGATTGAAATGATTTCATAAGATCTTTCATTTATGATCCTTGGTAACGGTTTCTAAATTTGAAAATTTCAGTAGTGATGCGTTGTGTAAGTTTGCCAGTTCAAATCAGACGATCACATGTCCACTAAATCCGATGCTGTGAGAGATTTCAGGGCTGAAGTTTCCTCAATCTCATCCTAAGTTCACGCTAAGGAGCTCAACAATTTTCAACTTCATAGGTATCCTATGCAACCTCCTTCGCATATTAATTTTCATAGGAGATTTGTGCTTGGGTTTTAGTTTGCTAAGCTTGCAGGGTAGTATGGGAGCCTTATTTTCATTCCTGTAAACATCTTCACTCGTATCAATAGTCTGATTATTGTGTTTATTCATAGCCTTTGAAAGTCACAAGATTGAAATAACCTATCCTCCGTGTATGCGTTGTTCTGCGCAAAGGATTTGCTCAAACCTCTCTGATTATCCTTTGCTTCTTTTCATCCTATATGAAGAGTCATTTAGGAATCACTTCCTCATATTCTACACTCTGAAAACCTGTATAATCTTGAAAGTCCATTTCTCATAGCCAAGTTCATTTTCTAAGAACTGTTAATTTGGAGGGCCATCCTTGTGCATTTGAGACTTAAATTGAAGTTTTCTGGTCAATAGCATCCCTTACAGCCTCTTAAGAACCCTCTCCCTGAGT
>SNQJ01S0054728.1:13170-33414 GCA_010110895.2 Picea sitchensis
TGTAAAAGGTGTTAAAGTTTGAATGTCTAACCTAAGATATGAGTTAGTAGGGTCAATTACTCAAACATGTTTATTGTATATATTAATTTTATTTATGGATATATAATTATTTGTTTTTTTAATTTATTTTCCAAAATAAAAACATATAATAAAGGTACCATGACAGTGAATAAGAACTTAAACTCATTTTTTTTTTCTAATAAGTTATTATTATTACATATAAAGTATCACATTTATTCCACATTGGATATAAGATAACCTTGCTTTTCTTTATGCACAAAATTTGTTGTGTGATGCACACCGATGTCTCATTACTAATTCTTGTTTTTAATCACATATGTTTAATTGGGCTATTGAATTTGTTTGAAGACATATAGTCTCTAAACTGCAATAGATGTATATCATCAAAACTTATGCATTGTTAAGTTTGGATAAGTTTTTTGTTTAATACATTGACCATTCTTTAACTTTAGATTTCAAATTGTGGATTTTTTTAATCAAACATTTTTTGTATGTTGCAATTACTTATTCATAATCATAATTGAATATTTCTCAATGTCTAATGACATTTATTATGATTTTTCCCTTAAAAACAATCTCATTTCTAAAATTTAAAACTCGAAAGCTTCTAACTTTTTTCCTTATTTTATTATTTAAAAACCAAAATGGATTTGTATTTTAAATTGTTACTAACTTTCCACTTTAATGTCTCCCACTACTCCACTATACACCACCTTCTATACCTTTTGACTTTACATTCAATGCGAGTTGAACATTGGACCCATTTTTTTCCTATGGATTAAGTGGATCTTTTCTATGATGTAGGGATTTGTATGGGTGTATATAAAATATAATTATAAGCAAATATAGGGTTTAAAAAAACAAATCATTAAATTGTTTTATTTTTTTTTAACATTTTCAAAGAAACATCGGAAAAATCAAGTGATAGAAGTATAAAGTATTGGAGAGTGATTAAGGAAGTGAATATGATTAAAAAATGTAATTTTTGAAATAATAAAGATACGAGGGGATAAACATTAGTTTCTTACACATTAAAATATAATGGTGTAGCGAAGCAAGGGAACATATTAATAATGGAGATAGCTAGACACATGTTAAAAGGACATATTCTTGGAAACCATTTTTTTTTAGAAGTTCAAACAAAGTGTTTCAACTTAATACAAGTCATGCAAAGGTAGTTCATGGTATGACCTTTAAGGAGGCATGGTCAGGGAGAAAGCTGATAAATATTTTTAGATTTTTGGGTTGTTTGGTGTATGCTCACTTTCTAGATAAGACTAGACAAAAAATGGAGGAGAAAAGTTGAAATTGTATATTAATTAGTTATAATATTGGATCGATTGTAATCAAGTTATTAATAACTAGAGATGTGATTTTTGACGAGAATCCCCTACAATTGTAGTAGGAAAATGGATAGAAAAATAAAACTTTCTTTGTGGAAGATGAACTAGAAACCATAAACCTTATAATATACATGACAAGAAGAATAACAAAAGAAGAAAATCAAGAGGAAAAATAAGAGAAAGTAGAATTGGAGTTAAAAGAAGAAAAACAAGAACAACAAAGCAATTCACAAAAAAAGATACATGGTTTTATAAAACTATTAAGGACATAAAACCATAAGAAATGCAACACATAGAGAGTGGAACAAGTTCCACAACACCTAATCAAGTAAATCCTACTTTGACGAGAAGCCCCTACAATTGTAGTAGTAAAATGGTTAGAAAAATAAATTTGTGTTGGTGAAATATGAACTAGAAACCATAAACCTTATAACATACATGACAAGAAGAAAAACAAAATAAGAAAAATAAGAGAAACTAGAAATGGAGTTACAAGAAGAAAAACAAGAAGAACAATGCAATTCACAGAAAAAACTACATGGTTTTATAAAATTATTAAAGACACTAAACCATATGAAATGAAACATAGACAGAGTGGAACAAGTTCCACAACACCTTATCAAGTAAATCAACTGCAAATCTGACACATCCCTAAAAATGTTTAACAACTCAATAAAATTCCAAGATTTAATGCAGAAGGATCCAACTGTATTATGATAAGTTGAATGGCCATCCATGTGAACAAAATGTCCACATCATTGCTCTCAAAATCAACATCACAATCATGTATCATGTGTATGCTTCAATTGCAATACATTGAACCATAATTCTACTAAAGTCTGCCATCTATAGACTATAGTTTCCCATTTGGAAAACTTGAGGACCATATGGCATATTTGTTTTTGTTTAATTTGCTTTCTATAGACTAGGTTTCCCATCTGGTAAATTTGATGCCCATCTCGCATATTTGTTTTTTTTTTTGTAGTCAAAACTTTCAGTCTAACAACATTCTTCAATTCCCCCCTTTGTTAGTTGAAAGGAGAGACCACATGTGGTTTTTGGTTGACCAAAAACCATCTTGAGTTGATTTATGAAGTCCCCCTAAAGGTGTAGGACAATTACATCATTGTACTCCCCCATTTGAGGCACAAGAGAGTACCATACTCATTTTATTGTCTGCTGCAAGACATGTCCTTACTCGAGATTGAATTCTTCGGTAAGACTAAAATAATCATTAGGTTGTTGATGACCATTACCAACGATCAAACCACCCATAGTGTACTTTTAATCTTACATATTTATTCAATGTCGAACATCTATTCAATGAATGGTTTAATTTTAGGTAATTTTGACAAGGATGGAGATAAAAACATTGACTCTCCATGTGACCAACTCAATTGCAATGTTGGCATTTAACATTCTGATGTTGAAATGGAACAAGGGAAGTTAAATATTCTTGAAGGGATATGACACTGATGAAGTGGATTCATTTGGAATAATCTGGAGTATGAAAATTCACTTTCTTATCATATCTGATACATGGTTTGTGCTTATTATTCTTGATTTCTTCCCAAGGTTTGATGATAGGATTGGAAAGAGAAAGTTGAACTTGTTTATGCACAACTTCATCCTCGTATGCACTTATATCTGAAGTTATCTCACTGAGTTTCTCCTACACTGACTATTGATCAAAATCATCATCATCATCATCATCATCATAAAGAGGATTGTTTTGAATAAAAACTAGTTCAGAACACTTCATTGGATGTCGATTTTTTAGATCCCCAATTTCATCACTCAATAGTTGGGAAAACTTGGGATTGATATTGTAGCAAATGGATCCTCGTTTGCATGACTTGCAAACGTGTGAGAACATTTTCCAATGTTTCATTGGTTAGTATTACATAAACGTTTTTAGTTGTTTCCAATAAGGAAACCAACTCCATGATTTTGGCCATCGTTGTTCTCAGGCTCCCTTGTACTCGCTCTCTTGAACTTAATGCTCACCTAATTTTTTGAACTTGCTCACTTTCATTTATCCATGTTCACTTGTAGTGTTGAATGCCCTCTCTCTTTCACTCTCTTACAACAAGTTGTGGGTCTCGAATATTGCCAAAAATGCACCCAAAGTATGTTTTTTACAATGGTTTGAGTTTCAACCACTCAATTGTTGGTATTTTGAGAGCAAACCATAATAAAAATTCACACACATAAACATCAAATAAGAATAACAATATACCTCAAATATCACATTGTATTAATATACAATAATCATACATCACTCTCTTACATCAATACATTACATGGATCCTTGTTATATAGCATTGAGGTGTGTTGAATTTCTGATTTTCAGATCTGATAATTATTTCCATATGATTTAAATGCTACTGTTATCATATAATAATTACACACTGAAAATATCAACAAAACTTAGCGAACTTGATGAGAGGTTGTTGTAAGTAAATATTATATATGAGATGATATATTACAATTGAGGGCCCCGATATATATACTTGGGTGGAGTGCCTTTTCATTTAATGGACATGTATTTTCCATTATTGTTTTTTCCATTAATCAATTTATTATTAATTATTAATTATTGATTATTTATATATTTATACATTATATTGTAAATTCATTATTTATATATTATATTTATGTTGATGATTATTTCCTCACATGCATGTCTAATTAATATAGATCACTCCATATTGGAGCAGACAATGTAAGAGAACCTCGAGTCTATCCACTCCTTGTCGGGAGAAAGACTACGTTTAGGTCATTCACCACTAGAAAAGCTTCATGAGTGAATGAGTCATTTCCCTTGGTCAAATCATCACGACCAATCTGAGAGAATGTATGCCTGATGCTTCTTATTGGAGAAACATCAACATCTAGGGCCATCCACCACTGGCCAAATCAGCATGGCCCCATGAGTGAATGTATCATCCTCCCTTGGTCAAATCAACATGACCAATCTGAGAGAATGTATGCTCGACATCAACACTCCCTCTCAGCGAGGGAGACATTCTACATCATGGAAAGCTTGTCTCTGAAGTATACAAACTTTGTCCTAGACAAAGGCTTAGTGATAATATCCGCAATCTAGTCATCTTTGGATATGTACTGCATATTTACTGCTCCCTTCTGCACCATGTCTCGGATGAAGTGATATTCTATCTCAATGTGCTTCGACCTGTCATGAAATACTAGATTTTATGAAATATTGATGCAACTTTGATTATCACAATGTATCAAGGTCGTCTCTAGCTCCTGATCAAATAGTCCTGCAAGAAGCTTCTGAAGCCATACTGCTTCACAACTTGCGACATTGGATGTGATATACTATGCTTATAATGTATTGAGTGCTACATAGGTCTACTTCCTGCTAAACTAGGATATCATGGCTGATCCTAATCTAAAGAAGCACCCTAAGGTGCTCTTTTTGTCCATTGTAATTCTTTCCCAGTCTGAATCTGTATATCCATGTAGCCTGACTTCACCACCTAATACATATATCTGACCATATCCAACTGTACCATGTAGATACCTCAACACATGATTTGTTGCAACCTAATGGAACTGCCTCAAAGAAACCATAAATTGGCTCAAGGTCCTCACTACAAAGAAAATATTTGGCCCAGTGTTAACCAATCAACTGTCTGTACATAGTGGGATCCACCAAATTTGAATCTAAAACAGAATCACTCAGCCTCTTCAGATTTGTCATGATAGGTGTAGCCATGGACTTGCAATCCATCATGTCGAATCTACTCAAGATTTCAACTGTGTACTTCACATGTCTGAGGAACATCTCACCTGGTCTCTGCCACACTTCCAATCCCAAGAAATAATGCATCAAGTCAATATCCTTCATTTTGAACTTTGAGGCTAACTCCCTCTTGCACCCGAAAACGAGTCTCTTTCCCACTGTAAGGAATAAATCATCAACATATAACACCAAGATCAAATGATCTCCATCAAAAACCTTGTAGTAAAGGTTGGGATCCACATCACTCTTGGTGAAGCCCAAACTCATCAAGTATCCATCAATCCTGGAGTGGGGATCTCGATGAATGAGGAGAAAGAGGGAAAAACAACTAGAGGACGTGCAAATGAGAAACAAGTAGAATGTAGATATAAAATAACATAGAACAATCACTCATAGAGATGAGTCATAGGCTCACAAATAGATGGTGATGCAATGATCATATGATATCACACATGCAACTCTGAGCAACAAAGAAGATCTAGGAATTGTTTCTGAAGAAAATAGAAAGCTTTCCCAAGAATTGAATGGTCACCCTAGAATAGAGAAGACCCATATCCAAACTAGAGAAAAGAGGGTTGTGACTTGGTTCTAGTTGGAAAGACACCGACACTGGTAAGGGGAGGTTGCTGATATTTTGTGCAGTAGAGAAGGGACTCCCTTGTGTAAAGGAAATCCAGCTGGAAAGGCCCTGATAAACTTGCAGAGGTCCTAAGCTCAGTGGGAAGAGGGAAAAATTTGTTGTTTCTAGTGGAATGAAGGAGAGTAACCTTCCTAATCCATTCCTTGACTTCTTGAGTCAATTGTGAGAGCCCCATGGAGGTATCATGGCTTGACATGAGGGTGTCTTGTTGTAGAAAGACAAATTTCAATATAGCCTATGGCTGGGTGGAAATACCTTCACCCTCAACCAGTTGGCTAGTTGGAAACAATATTGAACATAAGTATTTGACCTGAAATGTTCATTGAATGTTTATTAATGATTATAAATTATATCTTGTTTCTATAATGGATTGATGTGATAAATAGATGATAAATCTGAGTTGAATGGAATGATTCAATTTCCTTGTAAGTGGTAAATGAAATTAACTATAATGCTTGTGACTGGGAGGCTAGAGAAGGCCAAAATCCATGTATTTTCCCTCTCCATTACATGGAAAGTTTGCAGGACATGGAAACCTTCATTTAGGGGTTCTTGGTAGAATTTTTCTTTCCTAAGAAGAGGAGTTAAAACCAATGGGAACAAATTTGAAAACCCCTGCAGGAAGAACCAACGAAAGATCGTAGGATTTCTAAGTCCATAGATAGTCCTTAACCTATCCAAATCCTCGTTAAATTGAAGTGAACAATAGTTGTTGATCCAAAGTGGAGGGATGATCTCGACCATCAAGGAAGGACTGAGCATTTGGGATAAGTGTGGTAACTGACCCTCAAAGGAACCATCAGATCCTGATTACACATAGTTCTGCTACAAGGTTCCACCCATTTTTACACATGTAAATAAAGGAGAGAGAGGATAACATGATTATGACATATCGTGCCAATGTGGAGGCTATAATTCCACAGAGGACGACACTTGTTAGCATCATAACTGTGCGAGTCAAGTGTGGGCCATGTCGGGTATGAGACTTTGGTTTCGCGCCCTTAAACCTTAATTGTCGTATCTGAGGGCAGAGAAATATTGACCATTGGATGCGAAGGGGAGTAACCAAAACTTTGAGCCACCATAGCTCCCAAGAATCGATCCTTTAATTTTCTCTCTGGTTTGCCGGTGCCCGGTTGGGAAAGGTTACAGGAAGGGTTTCGAACTGACTCCTTTGTCGTGAGTGAACCTAAAGTGCACCTATTGATGATGTTAGGAGTATGTAGTTGATCCACATGTCATTGAGTTCAGCCCATGGAAAGTGGACAGGTGTCAACATCTGAGAGGATGGACCGAGGAATGGGTCGTGGCCTTTACGCTCCTTTGAACCCAAGGATGGATCCCAACCATCAAATATGGGGGGTCAAGAGTCTTGTACGTTGATCTCCTGGAATGAGCTCAGGAGGGAATTCACCACACCATAGAACTAGACCACCGGACGAGTGGAGACATGGTTGTAAGAGTCTTAGCGAAGCCTGGGATCCCGATGATCAGTGGGGTGAGGTGTGTTCCGATGCGTGTTTGTTCTCAGGTAGGTATGGCTTTGGGGATTTGACCAAAAGATAACTGGAAAACGGGAGGACCCTTGGTTGTGTTAGTGTGGGGATTCACTGGATATCGGTGCCCACTGAGGTATGGAACCACCTCCAAGACCGTCGTCGTATGTGTCACATGCCCATAATCTACTAGTTGAGATGTGCCACGTTGGAGGGTTGATGTTTTCTAAAACGTCAATCCACATCGGATGGTATGAGTGATGTGGAACCACATGGGTGCCACATGGAAATGGTAGGAGAAGGATTGAAAACTTAAAAGGTCCAATATTTCGATTATAAACTCATTTTTGAGCATGGTTATAGTTGTCAGAAATATATCAAAGAGAAGAACTAGATTATGAGATTAGAATTCGATTTAGAGGGGTGAGTAAACAAGGTGGTTTTGAGAAAATAAGAAGAGTAAATTTGTACACCCCACCAGCCTAATAGAGCTTAAGGGGGTCTGGTGTGTTACAGAGTGGTATCAAAGAAGATTTCAAACCCTACGCTCAAATGGGTCACCAAGCATAAATGATTTCTATAATATTTTATGTAATGGAAGTTTTTGTTTCAATCATTAAATGATTTATCTATGTTGATGAATATTGACAACAATTTTGAGCAGGATTAATAACAGGAATGGAGTCCTGGATCAAGATTGTTGAAGAAAATTGATGTTTGAAAGGCCTACCATTTTTATTATATGTCACTCATTTTGAAATGTGATTTGCTAATAACATTTTGTTATTTCAGCACATAGGAGATATTGAAAGGTGAATAGTGCAACTCAACATGGAAGAGACCCCTCATTTTCGAGATGAAGATTCTGATGGCAAGAGGGCCAGAGAAACCCATACATGTTTGGTAGAAACAGTAAGAAGTCTGAAGGAAGACAATCAAAGGCTCATGAGAGTTGATGCAGAGAAGACATAATTAAATGCAGTATTGTTGCAAAGTATGTCAGATATTCAAAAGAATTTGCAGCAAGGTCTAGCCATTAGTAATGCATAACTAAAACACTCAAAGAAATTGAAGAGCCCTTTAGATGTCTAGAAGCATGGACCACCTCATAGTAATGAGGGAAGAAGTTATTCCAAGAAAAGGCATCGAAATGATAAAAGAAACAGAACTAGTGGGGAGACTTCCAAAAATTCATCTAGTCGGAAGACCACTGTAGAGGAATTGTCTAGCAATGACACTGGTTCAAGTGTTCCTAAGAAGAAAAATAAGAGACGCTCATAGAGTTATCCAACAAAATAATTCAAGAAGGCTAAGCTAGCTACCTTTGATGGATAAATCAATAAAGGAGAACAAGTTGAAGCTTGGATGTTAGGATTGGGGAAGTATTTTTGAGCGCATAATTACTCGAAAAATACAAAGGAAAAAATAGCCATTTTCAATCTAAATGGAGGAGCTTCCATATAGTGGGAGGAACTCAAAGAAATTAATGGATTGAAGGAAAGTGAACTGACATGGAAGTATTTTGAGGAATACTTCAGGAAGGCATAGTGCTTATCAAAGAAGTACTATGACTATGAGATTAAGGAATTCCATGAACACAACTTAGGGAAACTTACCATGGATGCTTATGCCAAGAGGTTCTTAGACTTGTTGAGGTTCCTTATCTAAAGGATGAGAATGAAAGAATACAATGTTTCCTCGGTGGATTTCCACAATCCTATCAGGATAGGATTGAGTTTGACAAGCCTAAGAACTTGGAGGATACCATTAGGAAGGATACATTTTGCTATGACCAATCCAAGAATAGGCAACATCATCTTATGGATTGGCAGAGAAAGGGTAAACCCAGATTACATAGGAAGGGATTAAAACCATCCCAATATAATAATCCCAAGAAAATTGCTTAGTTCATCCATCCGAGTAGAAGTATGCACTAGCATAAATTGCCATCTCAGAGTGGGAATAGGCTAGCAGAACAAGAAAGAGAGAAAGTAGAGGAGTATAAGAAAGGACACCAACAATGTTGGGGTTGCGGAAAGGCACATCTGTTGAGAGATTGTCCTCACAAACAACATGACATCAGTGTGCCAAGGATTTATGCAGTTGTTGAGAATCAATAAGCAAACCACCAAGCCTCTGTGGTGGAATTGGAAGGTATAATTTCCAAGAAACCTATTTTTATTTTGATTAACCTTGGTTCTAACATTATCTATGTTTAACCTCATGTTGTTGAAGCATTTTCCATATAGATAAAGAATCATTCAAAGGCATGGTGGGTTCAACTAGCCATAGGGACTAAGAGGAAGGTAGAAAAAGTAATAGAGGGATGTTCATTGGAAATGAGTGGATTGCATACTCAAGCAACCTTAAACAACCTACCCTTAGGATCATATGATGTGTTGTTAGGCATGGACCGGTTGGTTGTCCATAAAGCGAGATTGAATTTTTATGACAAGACCTTAGAGTGTGAAGATGAAGAAGGAAACACAAGGGTATTGCAAGGCATTCAAAATCATGTATCAGTTAGGTAGATATCAACATTGTAGCTCAAAAAGATTAGTCAAAACGAGCATCCCTTGTATGCAATACAAGTACTCAATGCAACAAAGAGTAAGGAGTTGAATATTGACGATCACCCAATGTTGTGGGAATTTAGAGATGTGTTTTTAGAGGAGATACCTAGACTTCCTCTGAGGAGAGATCTAGATTTTTCTATAGATCTTGTACCTAGAACAACATTGGCATCAAAAGTACCCTACATAATGAGTACACCAGAGTTGGTAGAATTAAAAGTGAAATTAAAAGAAATGATGGATAAAGGGTATATCAAACCGAGTGTATCCTCATGGGGAGCACCAACACTATTTGTGAATAAAAAGGATGGTACCTTGCATTTGTGTATTGATTATCGATAGTTGAACAAGATGACCATCAAGAACAAGTACCCATTGCCTAGGATTGATGATTTTTTTCATCATCTCAGAGGAGCTACAATCTTTTCTAAAATTGAATTGAGATTGAGATATCACCATGTCAGAATTAAGGATGAAGACATCCACAAGACAGTTTTTAGAACGAGGTATGGACACTATGAGTTTGTGGTGGTGCCATTTGGGCTTACCAATGCACCAACCACCTTTATGTGTTTGATGAATAATGTTCTCACCAAGTATTTTGATGATTTCGTCTTGGTGTTTATTGATGATATCATAGTATATCCTAAGACTAAGGAAGAGCACAAGGAGCATCTCAAGTTGGTGCTACAGGTTCTTAGGGATCACTAGTTGTGTGCCAAATATAGTAAGCATGATTTATTCTGGAGAGAAATTTAGTATTTGGGCCACACAATTTCAGAATAAGGAGTGGCAATAGATCTTGAGAATATCAAGGCAATCATGGATTAGCCAGCCCCTCAGAATGTAACTGATTTAAAATCATTTACGGTATTAGTTGGATATTATAGTAGGTTTATTAAGGTATTTTGATTCATATTTATGTAGGAACACAACGAAATACATAAATACACATAAACTCAGAGATGCAGTGGAAATAATGCTTCATTTCATTAATAACAAATGACTGAAATATGCTTACATGCAAAATGGAAATAAACTAGCTAGGACGTTGGTAGTTTATCTCTGAGAAGAGATGTGGCAGCTACTATACTCTGAACTATGTGTTATAATGAGGCTCGAAGGCCTATATATTATTGAGAAACAATGGAAGTCCTAAACATCCAAAAAACCTAACCCTAGGAGATGAAACACCAGAATATGGGCCCCGTCGACGTAAATTGGTACATCAATTTCATGGGGTCGTAACTTTGGCATAATATCCTCGTTTGATGCATATGATACATCGTTAGAAAAATCTATCCAAGGAATAAAATAGTTGGTAGAAAATATCATGATGATATTTGAAATTTTTTCGATCGGACCATGCCCAAAAAACGTCGTTTAGGGCGTCAAAATGGCTCCGGAAGTTCAAGACCCGAAAAACTGCTAAAAATAGTAAATTGTGCTACAATTAGGGAAACTAAAAAAATGAAAGAAAAAATGGTGGGGGTTCAAGTGGAATAGGTGGGTGTCCATCAATATCCACCTGGTTCATTCCTCCCCCCTTAGGAAGCAATGGTCCCCATTGTGTTGAGTTCCTCTATGAGATGAGGAAACTTCTGTTGAACTTGGTCCCTAGTGAGCCACTTGCCCTGGTGAAGGAGTTGGCCTGCTTTGAAAATTCGATATAGCTGGAACCTCTGCTGGTGGGTGTTCTTGATCTGTGTTTCTGTAATCAGTTCAGTTGTGGCTTGTTCCATGAATTCTGGGTTTAACTCTGTTGGTGTGAGTTGTTCTTCCATGTCGGATGTGTCCAGTAGAGCTGGAAAGTAAGGTCGAAGGTGGTCCACATTGAACACTGGGTGTAGACCAAGGAATGGTGGGATACTGAGCTTGAAGGAATTTTCCCATAAAACCTTGGTGATGGTGTATGGCCCATATCGGAGCAGACGAATATTGAGGTGGGGTCCAACGAGGCACTTCTTCTACAAATGTAGCCACACTTTATTGCCCACCTGGAAGTTGTGTTGCACCCGATGTTGATCATGTTGCTGCTTGTACTTAGCATTGGATTTTTCCAATATGTCATGAACCTATTGGGGAATGTTTTGAATGCACTCAATGAATCTATTCTCCTTGGAAACTTCAGACTAGACATGAGACGAATTAGTCCGAGTAGTTGCAAATGGTATGGCTATGTCAATGGGACATAATTGCTGGAATCCTAAGCCCACCTGAAAGGGGATGTGGTCGGTTGAGCTGTGGAGGGCCCGGTTATAACCATGTTGTACAGAGGGGAGGCTCTCATCCCATTCTGCATGGATTCTTTGAGTTGTACATGCACAAAATGTGTAGGATCATCCTATTGATGACCTTTGTCTAGCCATCAGTTTGGGGATGGAAAGTTGTGGACTTGGTGATCTTGGTGTCTAGCATTAACCAGAGGATGGACCAAAATGTACTGAGAAAATTTCTATCCCGATCTGAGATGATAGATTGTGGGATCTCAAAGTGTACCCACACTCATTCAAAGAAGCATTTAGCAGTGGCTTCTACTATGATATTCTTCTTGCAGGCTGCCATAATAGCCATCTTCGAGAATCTGTCGAAGAACACGAAAACACAGTTGTTTCCATGCTTAGTATAAGGAAGGCTCAGCATGTAATCCATGGATATGGGTTCCCAAGGTCGACTAGGGGTAGGCAACGAAGTATAGAGGCCTTGCTTCTTGATGGTCAGTTTGGCAATGGCACAGGAAGTGAAAGATCTGATGTACTTGCGACATCCTGTCGAAGGTTTGTCCAATAGAAATACTTTTGTAGTACTGCCACTGTTTTCTAGACCCTAAAATGCCCAATGACCTAACTATAGTGCACTTCCTAAATCATCTTGGCACGCTCACTTGAAGGAACACAAAGGTGTCCCAGTTGACATAACAGGGCATCCTGGAGGTGAAAATTGGCAACTTTCTTACCCTCCAAGAGAGTATTGTATGTGTGGCTGAATTCTGGATCACTTTTGTAGAGAAGTGGCCAATTAGAAGTCCGTGCCCACAAGAGTTGAGCAGAGTGGTTAGCATTGTGATAGGTGGTTGGATAAGGTAGTCTGCAACATTATTGGTGCTTCCTTTCTTGTAATTAATGTTCAAATGAAACCGTTGTAGGTATGTGGACCACTTCTGATGGCGATCATTCTGCAACTTCCCTTGTGTCTATATGAACTACATGGGTCGGTGGTCTATGTGGATGACCGTTTCCTTTCTCAAAATGTAATGCTTCCATTGTTGGCAAGCCTGCACAATGGAATACATCTCTTTGTCATAAGTGGGATACTTGTGGACTGTTTCGGAAAGTGTCTCACTATGATATGCCACTGGATGCCCCTGTTGAGTAAGGACTATCCCAATAGCATAGTCAAAGGCATATGTCTCGATCTCAAATGGTTGTTGCAAGTCTGGTAATGTGAGCACTGGTGCAGAGCAGAGGTCATGCATCAAATCTCTGAATGCCTTCTGTTGAGATTTAGACCAAAATAATTTTTCT
This sequence comes from Picea sitchensis, assembly GCA_010110895.2. Taxonomy (NCBI): domain Eukaryota; kingdom Viridiplantae; phylum Streptophyta; class Pinopsida; order Pinales; family Pinaceae; genus Picea; species Picea sitchensis. The sequence goes on from SNQJ01S0054728.1 coordinate 26,540, forward strand.
TTCACTCCTCCCTTGATGACTTGACTCAAGGGCCAAGTGATATGAGAGAATCCCAACATGAACCTACGGTAGAAATTGGCAAGACCCAAAAAACTGCATAGCTCTGTTAGGGTGGTTGGGGCTGGCCAATCTCGAATGAATTGGATCTTGGATAGATCCACATACACCCCCCTCTCATCAATAATGTATCCCAGATATTGAACCTGGGTCATGCCAGAAGTTCACTTCTCCAAATTGGCACACAAATTATGTTGTCGCAGTGTTTGGAGGGACTATCAGATGTGGTGGAGGTGCTCTTCCCAAGTCTAGCTGAAGACCAGAATGTCATCCAAGTAAACTACTACAAATGAGTTGGTGAATGGTCGTAAGATGCCATCCATTAGCCTCATGAAGGTTGCAAGGGAATTCGTCAACCCGAAAGGCATGACCAACCATTCGAAAATTCCCTCCTTGGATTTGAAAGCAGTCTTCCACACATTAGAGGGTTCGATTTGTACCTGGTGATACACATACTTCAAGTCGATCTAGCTGAAATATTTCTCCCCCTTGAGTTGGTCCAGAAGGTCATAAATTTGTGGGATCGGGTACCTATTTCAGACAGTGATCTTGTTCAGTGCCCGATAGTCATTGGAAAGTCTCCAAGTCTCATCCTTCTTCTGTACCAACATGATTAGGCTCCCACAGAGCGATGAACTCATTCATATGTGACATTTCTACAAAAACTCCTTAATCTACCTCTTGATTTCATCATTCTCTAGAAGAGAGTGCCGATATATTGGTCGATTGGGCAACGACACACATGGGGTCAAATCGATGGGGTGCTTGACCTGGTAGTGTAGAGGCACCCTTGTAGGGGAGGTGAATATGTCCTCGCACTCCTCAATGACCTTATCCATCTGTCGGTGTCATGCAGAGGGGCCTTGTTTAGAGCTCGTGGCAACAATCTTCTTCTTGCCCTGAGGGTGGATCATCAGAAAAACAAATTTCCTGGTTTTGGAAATGATCTTACTGCATTGTTTTGCAATAACCAAAGAGATGGTGGTAGGTGGTGCTATCTATGCTATCCTGTATAGATTATTTCCCAAAGTAATAATAAAAGCACAAGGCCTGGACTCATACACAACATGTCTTTTCCACAAGTATTGTTGACCTAATAATACATCAGAAACATCAAGAGGAGAAATTTCATATAATACCTCATCCGTGAAGGGCTTGATGCTGTAGGGAAGGAATCATTGTTGGCTGACACGGAGGTCCCATCCTTGGTGCAGCCACCCGATGGTGTATGGTTGTGGGTGTGTAGTGGTCAGAAAGCCCAAACACTTCATGACCTCTAATGAGATGAGGTTCTTCTGGCTCCCGTTGTTTATAATGAACTGAAACGGGGAACCCTTTACCCACATCTTGGAATGGAAGAGGTGCTCTGCCTCCTATGGATCTTTTGGTTCCTCCTTCTGGATCTTTGTGGTGGAAACGATGGCGTTGGGCTTCACATCAATAATTCTATTCCCCCTTTCATTCCCCTTGTCGGCTTCTGATTCAGAGTCAAAGAATGCAGTCAATTCAGAAGCCTTCAACTCGCTACCAGTGACTGCTTGGCCCGACACTTGCTTGTGTTGTGAGTGGAACTCTTATGGAACTCACACCACTTCCCCATGTCCTTTTTTGGCTTCATGGTGTGGTTATTTGCTTGCGGGTTTGGTGGGTTTTCCTGGCTGCGCACCTTGGCTTGGTCCTTTGTTCTTCGGTTTGGGGGTACGTTTCCCTTTCTACTGATTCACAGATCCAAAGTCTCGCTTCTTCTGTTTGAAGTTCTGCTCAATATTGGCAGCATATCAGTATGCCACACCAAGCGAGGAGATGTTGAGGAACTCCATTTCCTCCTGAATGTATTTGTGCAAAAGAATGTGGTACTTCAACACCAAATTTTTCTCTGAATCTTTGATACCAAAATTTGTGCATAGGGTATGAAACAAATTCGTCATCTCATGCACATCTTGGTCCCTTTGCTGCCGCAGCGTAGTCCATTGTATGTATTTGTCCTCATAGCTCCCCACGAGATAATATTGTTCCTTGATGGTGTCTCAGAAAGAATTCCAAATGGGTTAAATTGAGAACAGAGAGGGTTCCCCCTTGCTCTGTTTCTCCCAGTAGGTTTCCCACCAGTCATTGACATGGGGGGCGACTTTGAGGAGTGCAAAAATAATCCTTTCTCGGTCGGAAAAGTCATGAACCGAGAAATATCCTTATAACATATTGACCCATCTATCTATGACATCTGCATCTATTTGGCACTCAAATATGAGAATGTTAAATTTTACTTATACCTTAAAAGGAGTGGCGCCTCCAGAGTGGTTGCTGAATGTAGATGCACTGCCAATGCACAGTCATTGAAGGATCTGGGAAAAGTTGTCCATAATCGCATTCCTTTTTTCCTCGAGGGTCCTCGAGCAATATTTTGATAGGATCTCCTTCTCCCTCATATTTCTTTTCTTCCCCCATGGGCGGCTGTCGGGGCTTGCAAGGCTAATATTGCAAAGGTTCAATCAGATCGATCCCTAACTCCTTATACCCCAACCTCGTTGGGGACATGCAAAGAAGGATCGAGAAAGAGAAGAACGCTCTGATACCACTGATCCGGATTTATGCAAAAACACAATGAAATACAGAAATACACATAAACACAAAGATGCAATGAAAATAATAATTCATTCCATTAATAACAAATGACTGAAATATGCTTACAGACATAATGGAAATAAACTAGCTACGGATCTGGTAGCTTATCTATGAGAAGAGATGTGGTGGCTATTGGCTTCTAAAATCTATGTTATAATGAGGCTCGAAGGCCTATATATTATTGAGAAACAATGGAAGTCCTAAACATAAAAAAAACCTAACCCTAGGAAATGAAATGCAAGAATATGGGCCCCATCGGGGTAAATTGGTACATCAATTTCTCAGGGTCGTAACTTTGGCATACTATCTCTGTTTGACGCATATGATACAACGTTAGAAATATCTATTCGAGGACTACAATAGTTGGAAGAATATAGCATGGAGTTATTTTTCGATCTAACCATGCCCAAAAAACGTTGTTTAGGGCCTCAAAATGGCTCCGGAAGTCCAGGACCCGAAAAAATGCCAAAAATAGTAAATTGTGCTACAATTAAGGAAAATGAAAAACTGAAAGAAACAATGGTGGGTGTCCAAGTGGAATAGGCGGGTGGCCACCAACATCCACCTAGATCATTCCTTCCCCCTTAGGAAGCAATGGTCCCCATTGCGTTGAGTTCCTCCATGAGATGAGGAAACTTCTGCTAAACTTGGTCCCTGGTGAGCCACTTGCCTTGGTGAAGGAGTTGGCCTACTCTGACAACTCGATGTAGTTGGAGCCTCTGTTGGTGGATGTTCTTGATTTGTGTGTCCATAACCCAATCCATTGTGGCTTGTTCCATGCAGTCTGGGTTTAAATCTATTGGTGTGGATTGTTCTTCCATGTCGAAAGTGTCCAGTAAGGGTGGAAAGTAAGGCCGAAGGAGGCCCACATTGAACATTGGGAGTAGACCAAGGAATGGTGAGATACTGAGCTCAAAGGAATTGTCCCCTACAGCCTTGGTGATGGTGTATGGCCCATATCGGAGTGGGAAAAGCTTGCGGTGGGGTCCAACGAGGCACTCCTTCTGCAAATGTAGCCACACTTTGTCGCCCACTTGGAAGTGGTGTTGCACATGATGTTGATCATGCCGCTTCTTGTACTTAGCATTGGATCTGTCCAATATGTCATGAACCTGTTGGAGAATGTGATGAATGCACTCAATGAAGTTGTTCGCCTTAGCAACTTCAGACTGGACATGAGCCAGATCAACCTGAGTAGCTGCAAATGGTATGGCTACATCAATGGGACATAGTGGCTGGAATACCAAGCCCACCTAAAAGGGATTGTGGTCATTTGAGCTGTGGAGGGCCCAATTATAGCTATGTTGTACATAGGGGAGGCTCTCATTCCATGTGTATGGATGCTGTGAGTTGTACATGCACAAAATGTGTACGATTATCTTGTTGACGACCTATGTCTCCATCAGTTTGGGGATGGAAAGTTGTGGACTTGGTGAGCTCGATGTCCAACATTGACTAGAAGATGGACCAAAATGTACTGAGGAACTTGTTGTCCTGATCTGAGATGATAGACTGTGGGATCCCAAAGTGTACCCACACTCATTCAAAGAAGATTTTAGGAGTGGCTTCTGCTTTGATATTCTTCTTGTAGGCCGCCATAATGGCCATCTTTGAGAATCTGTCGACGACCACGAAAACACAGTCATTTCCATGCTTAGTAGAAGGAAGGCCCGACATGTAATCCATGGAGATGGATTCCCAAGGTTGTTTAGAGGTAGGAAACGAAGTATAGAGGCCTTGCTTCTTGATGGTCGATTTGGCAATGATGCAGGCAGTGCAGTATCTGATATACTTCCCGACATCCTGTCGAAGGTTTGGCCAATAGAAATACTTTTTTAGTACTTCCATTATTTTCTCGATCCCAAAATGCCCAACGACCCGACTATAGTGTGCTTCCCAAATCATCTTGGCACGCTCGCTTGAAGGAACACAAAGGTGTCCCAGGTGACATAGCAGGGCATTCTGGAGGTAAAAATTGACAACCTGCTTACCCTCCAAGAGCGTATTTTTTATGTGGCTGAATTGTGGATCACTTTTGTAGAGAAGCAACCAATCAGAAGTCTTGATCCCACAAGAGTTGAGCACAATGGTTAGCATCGTGATAGGTGTTCGACTAAGGTAGTCTGTATCATTATTGGTGCTTCCTTTCTTGTAATTAATGTTCAAAAGAAACTGTTGCAGGTATGTGGACCACTTATGATGGCGATTGTTCTGCAACTCCCCTTGTGTATGTATGAGCTGGAGGGGTCGGTGGCCTGTGTGGATGACTGTTTCCTTTCCCAAAATGTAATTCTTCCATTGTCGGTAAGCCTGCACAATGGAATACATCTATTTGTCATAAGTGGGATACTTTCAGACTGTGTCAGAAAGTGTCTCACTGTGATATGCCAATGGATGCCCCTGTTCAGTAAGGATTGCCCCAATAGCATAGTCAGAGGCATCTGTCTTGATCTCAAATGGTTGTTGCAAGTCTGGTAATGTGAGCATTGGTGCAGAGCAGAGGCGATGCTTCAAATCTCCGAACACCTTCTGTTGAGATTCAGACCAAAATATGGGTTCCCAAGGTCGACTAGGGGTAGGCAACAGAGTATAGAGGCCTTGATTCTTGATGGTCGGTTTGGAAATGGCGCAAGAAGTGAAATATCTAATGTACTTGCCGACATCCTGACGAAGGTTTGGACAATAGAAATACTTTTTCAGTACTTCCACTGTTTGCTCGACCCCAAAATGCCTAAAGACCTAACTATAGTGCACTTCCTAAATCATCTTGGCACGCTCACTTGAAGGAACACAAAGGTGTCCCAGGTGACATAACAGGGCATCCTGGAGGTGAAAATTGGGAACTTTCTTACCCTCCAAGAGAGTATTGTATGTGTGGCCGAATTCTGGATCACTTTTGTAGAGAAGTGTCCAATTAGAAGTCTTGTGACCACAAGAGTTGAGCAGAGTGGTTAGCGTCGCAATAGGTGGTTGCATAAGGTAGTCTGCAACATTATTGGTGCTTCCTTTCTTGTAATTAATGTTCAAATGAAACTGTTGTAGGTATGCGGACCACTTTTGATGGCGATCATTCTACAACTTCCCTTGTGTTTGTATGAACTGCATGGGTTGGTGGTCTATGTGGATGACCGTTTCCTTTTCCAAAATGTAATGCTTCCATAGTCGGCAAGCTTGCATAATGGAATACATCTCTTTGTCATAAGTGGGATACTTGTGGACTGTGTTAGAAAGTGTCTCACTGTGATATGCCACTGGATGCCCCTATTGAGTAAGGACTGCCCCAATAGCATATTCAGAGGCATCTGTCTCAATATCAAATGGTTGTTGCAAGTCTGGTAATGTGAGCACTGGTGCAGAGTAGAGGCGATGCTTCAAATCTCCGAAGGCCTTCTGTTGAGGTTCTGTTGACGGGCGAAATTGACCGTCCGTCAACTAGAAGAGCGAGTTCGGTCTGGGGTTGTCTAAATAACCCAAGTCTTTTGGTGTAACTCGTTTTGACAGGTTTAATGGCTCCATTATCCAATCTAAGAATCCTAAAATAAACGAATAAAAGAGAGAAATAGCTAACTAATTATTAAAAACACTATATATATGTACATATGTTCAAATGTAACTATAGTAGTTGTATTTAAGCAGAAGATATACAAGTCTTGTTTATTTACATGATTTACAAGATGCAAGTTTTAATCGAAACTTACGAAAATCGATGTGAAAAATGATTGCTTCTAAGATGCAGATAAAGAAAGCACATAAAAATATTTATTGTTTTTCTTTTATAAATTTAAAGAATCTTGCAAAACAAAGCTAATGAAACATGAACATGTGGATAGTCAAAGCTGAACCATACATTCTAGTTTCAATGATATGTAAATGATAGAAAAATACAAAGAAGTTATCCTGTCAGTGAATTAGTGAAGCATGCCCAAGCATCTGCATGAGTGGTGAACATCCAACTGCCATGTCCAAGAGAGAAATCTGCAATGAACCTTATGACTGTTCTAAATAAATTCAAAACATGTATTAGCAGTTTAGGTTTTAATGACAGAAAATGAAACAGAAACATAAACCTGCGATCTCATAATTATATATGATTATAGCAAGATAAATCTGGAAGCAATCTATGCATTTTATCATTCAATTTAAAATTCAAAGATAAATCTCATTATTTAAATCGAAGATATAATCACAACATTTGT